>NW_023613198.1:0-75681 GCF_013339725.1 Rhipicephalus microplus
GTCGCATTCGTTTTTCTCGGGGACCAACTGGAAGCTCCGCCCACTGGTCTGGGATCGCTCGGACGCATGTTCGTTGTTCGTATTCGCATGCTGTGCGGCCATCTTAACTTAGACACGGGAAAATTTTGATGCGCTCTTGCTCTCTCTTTGGTTTTTGTCCACTTCTCACATGTTTCTGGATTTCGCATTGTTAGCGCACCCAGTTTTTGTCATCGGTGTTCTGAGCCACGTCGAGCATGTGCGTATTCCCGAAGGTCGGGCAAACACGCGTTATACTCGCTAGGAGAAACAGCGGTGGAGCGACCGCGCTGGTTTACGATGCGCACGCGCTCGAGTAGTTCACTTACAGTAAGTTGAATCACAACAGAAATAGATATAATCCACTACCTAACTGCTGTTTAGGTTGCAAATGAGTCAGAGTTGTGGCCTGTGTTTCAGCTATGGAGGGACCAGACGGTATAGCAGACGCCACAGCGGATGCAGTAAGCATCAAGCGCGCAAATGGCCCGAGGCCGCTCGGGCTGGCTCCGAACTTTTAGACCACGTGCATGTGACGTAACCACCTGTGAGCCGAGGAGTCCGCGGGCCGTCCGCGAGTGATCCGGGACTTGGTAAATCGATGAAGTTCGTAAATCGATGAAGCTAGACAAGAGCGAGTGCAGCGACGCCGTCCACATATTCGTCCAGAACATTCATCGGTGAAGAGAGGGGCCTTGGTCTTTTCGCGGGTGAGGCAGTTCCTACCTCTGGAAGTGCGGTAATTAGTTTTCCCGCTCCGACGATGAAGGACGACGACGCATCGGCGATGGCGAGCGGCGTCGAGGCGATGGCGAGCGACGGTTAACAGGAGGGCGGTGGTCGGCGTACGATGACATCTGGTCGGGGTGCTAAGAGCTTGCGAACGAAGGAACGAAAGGCGTGGTGGCACATAAGAGGCAGATTCGAAGCTTTGCTCGTAGTTCTGGTGATAGGCAGGGACAAGCCGACGGCAGTATCACGCTATGTGGCCAGGCAGGCCACAGTCAAAGCATATTGGCCGATTGTCGGGTGTACGCCAATGTCCACTACTCTGGAGATGTTACATAGCCGGCGCACACACAGTGCGTGAACGACAGGCGACACCAGCGCTGGGAAATGAAACATTTATTGGTCGTGAACACAGTATTTAAAGCATAGGAAGGGAGAGGGAGTTGAGAAGGAAGAAAGAGCGGGGAAAGACATGACGCTCAGTTGTTGGCTCGTCACGCGCCTGGCTCAGGCGGTGGTAGATAACATAGCAAGCCGATTACAACAGGAGAGAACTCGGCTGAGCGAACCGAGGAATGGGCACGGCTGATGGCAGTGACCTAAATGTTTGAAGAGATGGCCTTGCGGCAACCTCAGCATAGCATAGAGGTGCATTCACTTCGGCACAGGCCGCAGGGGTTGGCAACGGCGAAGTGTCGTGGGCAGATGGCAGAGCCGCGCATTCTTGCTCCTGGATGACCTCACGAATGTTCGCTGGCAGATGTGATGGTGATTGGCCGACTGTTGATAGCAGCGACAGCTGCATGACGAGCGACCTCAGCGTGAACAAACTTCTTGTTTTGCGATAGCAGCGACTGAAGGTCATAGGTGGTTGTCAGGCTTGAGAGGGTGTCATCCGGGACGTTTAGGCGTCGCGTGAGAAGACGCTGTCGTCGGAGCTCGTCGAAACTCTGACACAGTTCGATGGGCTCCGAGACAGTGGCAGGGTTTTTCGGGAGGGACATTTGAAAGGCATCGTCGGAAATGCCTTCCACAATAAGTCGTACCTTGTCAGTTTCCACCATCGTCGGGTCAAAAACGCCGGCAGAGGTCGAGGATGTCCTCGATGTTGCTAATCAATGTCTCATCAGTTTGTTGGACCGGCTTCGTAGACGTTGTTCTGCGTGAAGTTTACGCACCCCAGGGCGTCCGAAAACAGCTGCGATGCAGGTCTTGAATGTCGTCCAAGTAGGAATGTCCGCCTCGTGGTTTCTGTACCACAGCTTGGCGACATCCATTAAATAAAACATCACAGTACTGAGTTTCATGGCATCATCTCATTTTTTGGTAGCGCTGGCTCGTTCATAGGATTCCAGACAATTCTCAACGTCTTTGTCGTCTGTGCCGCTGAAGATGTCGGATTCTCGCAGGAGATGGGCACCGCGACGGCCGACTCGCTCACTGGATTTCGTGCCAACCGGCTGTGCCCTCGCGATCTCCGACGTCAGCGTATCTCTGGCTGACTGGGCTGGCCCTACGCCATCTCCTGACGCCGATCTTCGACAACAGCGTAGCTCTGGCCTACTTGACTTGCCCTACGCCATCTCCTGACGCCGACAAGAGCTCTCGCTAATGGTGTCCCGTCCTCGGACTCCTGCCACCATGTCCATGCTTCCTGTTTTCTCCTTACTTCCGTCGTTCACTGTCCCTGCGCCTCACTTTTTCCTTCCTCTCTTTCTAACTCTTTACCTTTTAAACCAATCCTTTTAATTCCTTCTCTAGCCCCCTCCCTCGTGAGCTACCGTTGAGGTGTCCTCCCCGTGAGAGACAGTTACGGGGCTCACTTTTCTTTTCTTTTCATTTAAAATTACTCCCCCCCCTAAGGACTGCCCCTGGGTGACAAAGCGCGGGGGTGGGGGGCGAAAACAGCATCGTCAGACATGACGGACGGCAGCTTTCGGCTACGCAATTCCAGGGTCGAGGAAAACCGCAACCGCCTCCACCAAAATATAATGTAAAGGGAAGGCGAAATGCTGTAGCAGCGTCGGGACAGAAGCAGAGAGATGGCGTCGTCGCAGCAGACACCAGGCAGGCCTAGCTCGCACCTCGCGCCAACGTATCGATGTCGCTGCAGTAGTGGGCATTCCTCTTCACTACAGTACAATATATATATATATATATATATATATATATATATATATATATAATGAGATATAACAGACAGTAATGCCAAGGAATGTACAGGGGAAGTTATTAACATTAATGGAATGTAAATAAGAAGAAAGAAAAGTGGATGAAAAAATTACCAACTGTAAGCAGGAATCGAACCTACGACCTTCGAATTACGCGTTCGATGCTCTAACCACTGAGCTATTACAGCGGCACTCCCTCCATCCACTTTTTGGGTTTATCTGTGAATTTAGAAGTAGGAGCGACAGTCGGAGCGACAGTAGGAGCGACAGGTTAAAAACACGGAAAAACGAGCCCTTAGGTATACACTTCTTTCCCTTATTTCATTGAACGAGGGTCTCGTACTGGCAGACTTGGTGTGTTTAGGTTGTATAAGAGGGACAATTAATCAGCTGCCCGCTCATAATAAGTTCACGTGCTACGTGACGCCAAACATGCGCATAAGAGTGTTTTCACACTCGTTGTTTGGCTTATAGATGGCGCTGACTGTCGCTCCTACTTCTAAATTCACAGATAAACCCAAAAAGTGGATGGAGGGAGTGCCGCTGTAATAGCTCAGTGGTTAGAGCATCGAACGCGTAATTCGAAGGTCGTAGGTTCGATTCCTGCTTACAGTTGGTAATTTTTTCATCCACTTTTCTGTCTTCTTATTTACATTCCATTAATGTTAATAACTTCCCCTGTACATTCCTTGGCATTACTGTCTGTTATATCTCATTATTATTGTGTTAAAAACACGGAAAAAAACGAGCCCTTAGTATACACTTCTTTCCCTTATATATATATATATATATATATATATATATATATTATATATATATATATATATTTTATATATATATATATATATATATATATATATATATATATTTATATATATACATACATATATATATATATATATATATATAATATATATATATATATATATATAATATGCACAGTCCTCGTGCATATATAATGCCACGTTCCATTTCCCAAGTTTGTGTTATCGTCCCAAAACACCACACGATTCTCAGCGCAAACCGCGCATGCAGTTTTCGAGAAGGTTCTGGACTGTAGTAGATCATTTCGATAAGATCACGCCCACTGTGCGAACGGTACAGATTGTTCTGGAACCTACGCCACCGCCAGGTATAACGCTAGAACATTCGACGGCAAGAGTATAAATGCCGACGCGCTTCGCCGCTTGTCAGTTGTTGATCGAAGACCGACGCTCCGTTCGCCGCTATCAGTCCGAGACTGCTATCTGTGCGAGACTGCTGCTGTAATTGGACTTTCCGTTTACCGGGCACAGGTTCGCCCAAATAAACAGTTAAATCCCAACACGAAGTCTCCTCTCTTCGGCCACGTCACGACCCCGTGACATCTGGTGGAGGTGCTGCTTCGTTCATGTACCGGACGCCCCCGTCAAGCCGTGAACCCAGCCCACGTCACGAAGAAGACACCGACGTCAACCAGGAGCAGCGAAAAAGCTGCCGACAGCAAGGGCTACCACCGGAGTACGGGCTTCTACAAGACAAGGCACGGAAGACCAAGGCCATGACAGCGACTGCAGCGACAATGACAACCGCAGCGTCCCAGCCCACGGTCGTCATGCATCAACCCAGGGAACCACTAATTTTCCATGGGTCATCGATCGAAGACCCGGAGTCCTGGCTAAAAGCATAGGACCGTGTGACCGTCTTCAACCACTGGGACCATGACGAAAAGTGGCGTCGTGTGTTCTTCTATTTAGAAGACACCGCAAGGACCTAGCTCGAAAATCGAGAGTCCACGCTCCGAACGTGGCATGTTTTCTGCGGCGCATTCCTGCAAACGTTCGCGAGCGTCGCTCGCAAAGAGAGGGCCGCTGCTTTATTAGAGACCCGGGTTCAGCTACCAAATGAAAATGTCGCCATTTTCACAGAAGAAATGACCCGACTATTCCGTCACGCTGACCCAGACATGCCTGAGGAGAAAAAAGTTCGTTTCCTCATGCGAGGGGTCAAACAGAAGCTCTTCGTCATGGTGAAAAGCTTCTGCGACGGTACTTCGGACCGAACAGGGTGGTTCGACGTCTCGGCTCACTTGATTACGAGGTTGTCCCCGACGGCATCACAAACTCTCAATGACGCCGATCGCGACCTGAAGTCGTCCATGTCGCGCGCCTCAAGCCGTTTCATGCACGTTAGCAAACTGAACCAGTGTTTTTGTATTATTGTTGTATCGTAATTTATTCATTGTACTTTCTTGCATTATTATTGTATTTTCATCTTTAGTTAAAGCATCGGGACGATGCCTTTTTTCAGAGGGGGGCAATGCCACGTTCCATTTCCCAAGTTTTTGTTATCGTACCAAAACACCACACGATTCTCAGCGCAAACCGCGCCTGCAGTTTTCGAGAAGGTTCCGGACTGCAGTAGATCAATTCGATAAGATCACGCCCACTGTGCGAACGGTACAGATTGTTCTGGAATCTACGCCACCGCCACCAATAACACTAGAACATTCGACGGCAAGACTATAAATGCTGACGCGCTTCGCCGCTTGTCAGTTGTTGATCGAAGGCCGACGCTCCGTTCGCCGCTATCACTCCGAGACTGCTATCTGTGCGAGACTGCTGCTGTAATTGGAATTTCCGTTTACCGGGCACAGGTTCGCCCAAATAAACAGTTAAATCCCAAGACGAAGTCTCCTGTCTTCAGCCACGTCACGACCCCGTGACAATATATATATATATATATATATATATATATATATATATATATATATATATATATATATATATATATATATATATGTATATATATATATATATATATATATATATATATATATATATATATATATATATATAAGTGACATCGACAGGTCATCGAACGAGTTATTCGAAGGTCGTTGTCACAAAACGAGCGCTCAAAAAAAGGGAGTGCCGCTAAATTCTCGCGACGAAACGCCGGAGTGGCGCCGCGAGGTCAACGAAAAAAAAAACAAATATCTAAAGACTCCTCGGGCGCGCGACTCTCTCCCCGCGGAAGCATAGGTTCGCCGACGAACCTCCTCACCCCACATCGGCGGCCGAGCAAGCTCTCGAAATTTCTAGATGGAAAGGGGCGTGGTAATGCAGGGTTGAGTCATCCGTCGCGGACGGCCCTCGTATCGTCTCGACCTTTCCCCCAGCCTTCGCTGCGCATCGCGCCGACGGAATGATGAGAACTTTCTGGAATCTCGCGCGGAAGGTATTTAATCGAGCGGCCGAGACGAGAGATCAGGAGAAGACCGAAGTTAGCGCCAGAGCGCGTAGGGATTCTGCCGTGTAGTCGGCGAAGGTTTTGTCTGTGGAGACAAAGCAGGAAAAGAAGATTATTTCCACCTGAGGGGTGACGACTCGAGCTACAGGCAAGAGTGTGTGTTTACCGCTATCGAGCGAAGACGCGTGGCAACAGCCACGTGTGTGAAGCCGACGTGTTTCCGGCGAATAAGTTTGAAGCTTGGAGAGTGGCCTATTGAAGACGTGATGTTTCCTTGAAGAGAAACTTCGGGTGCCGCGGAACGACAACAACGCTGGACTTTGAGTGAGTGATTCTCGGAAGAGTATCATCTAGACTTTTGTTCCAAGAGCTTTAGACTAAATAGGTTTCCTATCTCTTTAGTCTTTAAGAGTCTTGGTTGTTCAATGCATGCGACTGCATTGTAGTGCGTCAGTGTCCGTTGTTTCGAGTGTGGCTGATTGTACTGTGTAGTACGTTGTTTGGTGGGAGACATATTGTATTAAACCATTGTGGAGTGTGCATACATGTGTATTGTTTTTGATCTGCCGTTACTGAGAATATAATTCTGTTTAGTTTATCAACTCTCGGCTCTGACTTGTTCTTTGGGCCACAGCCGGCGTCCACTGGCACACCAAAAGGACCACTTCTAAATTGTCCACGCTTTCGTGGTGCGGTTCGGGGGGCCGATACTTCGGCCCTTGGAATTAGCCCGGCGATAGCCTCCCTAATTAACGAGACCCGTGACAATTAATCTGGCGTCTGCGACAGGGACCTTTTGGTGCACAGTGTGTCCAAAGTAGTGAGAAAGAGCCTCGAGTTGTGTATAGTGCTATCGGAACAATTTTGTGCGTTGCTCAGTGTTCTCGTTAACGAGTGCAGGAGAGTGTTCCGATAGACTGATTTAGGCAGATACTTTTTGCACGCGGCAAGGTTTTATTTGCGAGACACAATAGATCTCGAAAAGTTAGTCGCTCTTTGTGAGAAGATGGGTCTTTCTGGCGCCGAACTACGGAAGTGGGTCACCCAGAAGGAAAAAAGAAGAAAAAGAGAGAGCCAAGGAAGAAAAAGCAGCTGAGTTGGAAAGAGAGAGGTTGGCAGCTGAGAGAGCCAAGGAAGAAAAATCAGCTGAGTTGGAGCGAGAGAGGTTGGCAGCTGAAAGGGCGAGGGAAGAAAGAGAAGCAAAGGAGCGACAGCTGAAGGAAGAAAGAGAGGCAAAGTAGCGACAGCTGAAAGAAGAAAGAGAGGAAAGGGAACGGCAGTTGCAGCACGAGATGGAACTCGAGCGATTCCGTTTGCAACAGCGAAGTGAAACTACCGTCCAAGCTAGAGTTGAAAGCAGCGAACGGGAAGATCATGGCTTCCGCTTGAACCCAAGCAAGCTGCTCGTAGCGGTTGATGAAAGGAAGGACGACCTTGACACGTACCTTCACAGATTTGAGACGATTGCAAGGAGCCAGAATTGGCCGGAACATCAATGGGCAACTGCTTTGAGTACTTGCTCTAGGGGTGAAGCGCTCAGTGTGTACGGTAGGCTGACGCCGACTGATGCAGCCAACTATGCAAAAATGAAAGCTGCTTTGCTGAAGCGATTTAGATTTACTGTGGAAGGTTTCCGGGACAGATTTCGGACAGGAAAGCCAGCTGATGGGGAGACAGCTACGCAGTATGCTGCCCGACTTTGCCATTATTTCGACAGATGGATTGAACTTTCAGGGACAGCGCAGGAGTACGATGAACTTAGATAGCTCCTAATTAGAGAACAATTTCTTACTAGTTGCCACCCAAGCCTGTCGCTGTACTTGAAAGAGAGGAAAGCTAAGTCACTTGAGGACATGCTTGAATTAGCTGATCAATTCTTGGAAGCGCAAGGTAGCACTAATTTGGCCAAGATCAAGAAGGATTGTCCCGAAGATTAGAAGAAATTGGCTCCCGAAGAAGAGAAGCGTGCACCGGAGAGCATTCCGCGATGTTTTCTGTGTAACCGAGTGGGTCACCGTGCTAACCACTGCCGAACTAACTTCATGAGCCCCACGGTTGTAAAATGTTTCAAATGTGGTCAGACTGGGCGCAAGGCAGACGCATGTCGTAACGGAGCGAGTCAAACTCACCAGGTATCCTGTGCACAAGTGGCACCAAAAACCGTTGATGACGTCACCGATGGATTCGTAGAGTTGAAAAATGGGGAGAAAATCCCTATTGTTGGTGCTGTAATGAAAAAACAGCAAACAGGTGCTACGAAGGGAATGCCTGTGATGGCTTGAAAAGTGGCGGGAAGGCGTGTAGACGTTTTAAGAGACACTGGGTGCTCCACTGTAATAGTGCGAAGAGACCTAGTCCGCGACAATGAACTGACGGGCCAGACCAGCCTGATTTACACCGTCGACCGTTCGGTCATGAGGCTGCCTGAGGCCAAGGTCAAGATCGAGACGCCCTTCTACAGTGGAACTGTTTCTGCCTTCTGCATGGATGATCCATTGTATGACGTAATCATGGGGAACATCGAGGGCGCCCGTTCGCCGGACCAGCCCGAACCACTGGAAGAGGACCCAGAGATCGATCCACCATCGATTGCAAACCCTCACAACCAACCAGCCACGGCCGACGAGGACGTAGTCCCAGTTGCGACCAGAGCACAGACCAAAGCCCAGTCGAAGCCAGTCCAGCCCCTCCCTGCACCCAATTCCGAGGAGGACCCGAGCTTCAGCTATGCTGAGGAACAAATCCAGGACGAGTCGTTAAAACCCTGCTTTACGCAAATCGACAAGGACCTCAGATGCCGTAATAGTAAATGTGCGATAAGGTTCAAGCAGGAAGAGGGACTGCTCTACAGGTACTATACGGAGAGGAGTGGTCGACGGATACGAGAGCTCTTGGTGCCGAAGACCACCGAGAGGCTGTTGTGAAGCTAGCCCCCGATGGGATAATTGCTGGGCACCTGGGAGCCGAGAAAATCAAGGACAGAATTCAGGAAGAATTCTTCTGGACAGGTGTCACAGCCGACGTGAAACGGTTCGTGGCGTCTTGCGATATGTGCCAGCGAACTGTGCCAAAAGGAAGGGTGTCACACGTGTCACTCGGCCAGTCCCCCGTCATAGATGTCCCCTTTAAAAGGGTAGCTATTGATATAGTAGGCCCTATCAGACCTCCGTCTGGTCAAGGAAACCGCTATATCCTGACGCTTGTCGATTGCGCCACGCGCTACCCAGAGGCAGTTGCACTACCTGGCATAGAGACCGAACGAGTCGCAGAGGCCCTCGTTTAGATGTTCTCCCGTTTCGGTGTACCGAGGGAAACCCTAAGTGATCGGGGCTCTAATTTTACGTCGGAGTTAATGAAGGAAGTGGCACGACTTCTATCGGTGCGCCAACTCCATACCACCCCTTACCATCTGATGGCCAACGGGATGGTGGAAAAATTTAATGGCACCCTGAAGACTATGCTTAAACGAATGTGCGCGGAGAAACCAAAAAACTGGGACAGATTCCTCGGTCCGTTGCTGTTCGCGTACAGAGAGGTTCCCCAGGCAATTCTCGGCTTTCCACCGTTCGAGCTACTGTACGGCCGGCATGTCCGTGGACACCTGCCGATCTTAAAGGAAGTCTGGACGAACCAAGAGCTGGACGATGAGCTGAAGACAACCTACCAGTACGTATTGGATCTCCGAAATCGTCTAGAAGAGACGTGCCGCCTAGCTCACGAAGAACTCCGAAGGGCGGGAGCACGCTACGCTAAGCACTACAATCGAATTTCAAGGGATAGAATATTCCAACTAGGGGATAAGGTTCTCATCCTGCTCCCAACTGACAAAAACAAACTCTTGCTGCATTGGAAAGGGCCCTTCGAAGTGCAGGCGACAATTGGGGACTTTGATTACTCCATAAAGACGCCGAGCGGGCCGAGAATTTTCCATGCCAATTTGCTGAAGAAGTATGCGGAGCGGGAAACGAACCGAGATGCGCCACATCAATGCCAAGTCGTCGTAGGGGTTATTGTTAATGGAGATGAACAGGAACCACCAGTGCCGGAGTTCGTGCAGACAGAAGGGATTACTGACGTTAATATCTGCCCAAGTTTGACGGACCAACAAAAGGAGGCGTTGGAGAAAACCATGACAGCCCACTCTAAAATATTTTCGAATGTCCCGGGCAAGACAGATTGGGTGGAGTGCCACCTCGAGACAGTGACGGAGTCCCCAGTCCACGTCAAACAGTACCCGATACCTTTTGCTACGACTAAAGACATCGAGGCCGAAGTACAGCAAATGAAAACACTGGGCATATTTGAAGTCTCGAAATCGCCCTATAATTCCCCAGTGTTCCTTGTGGACAAACCGGACAAAAACAAGCGGTTTGTAGTCGATTTCCGGCGCCTGAACAACCTCATAATAGCAGATGCAGAGCCCATGCCTAGAGCAGATGCTGTTTTTGCCAGTGCCACAAACAAAAGATACTTCTCTAAGTTAGATTTTGTTAAAGGCTACTGGCAAATCCCACTCTCCCAGCAGTCGAATCCTAAGACTGCGTTTTTGACAAAATCCGGTTTCTACCAGTTTTGCTACATGCCTTTCGGGATCGAAACGGCACCCGCCGTGTTCGCCCGGCTGATGCGACTAGTCACTGAGGGAATCCCGGGCGTTGAACATTACTACGACGACGTACTCATAACAAGCACGACCTGGGACTAACACCTATCCACTCTCAGACAACTCTTCGCTCGAATTCAGGCTGCCGGGTTGACCGTGAGATTGAGCAAGTGTGAGTTGGGAATGAATGAGATTGATTTTCTTGGTCATCACATTGGACAAAACATGCTTGCTCCACTGGGAAAGACTCTCGACAAAATCCAAGCTGCACCCGCCCCAAAGACGAAGCGACAGGTACGCGCTTTTCTCGGGTTGACCGGCTAATACAGGGAATTCATTCCAAATTATGCCGAGATCAGCGCCCCTCTCACAGAACTGATCAAGAAGGGTGAAAGCACCGTAGTAAAATGGACGACGACACACGAGAAAGCATTTGCGAAACTCAAGGAATGCATCTCGAACCCTCCCGTGCTCCGCCTCCCAGACTTAACCAAGGAATTCATCCTCCGCACCGACGCTTCCGACACCAGCCTCGGGGTTGTGCTGTTGCAGTCACACGAAGGGACCCTTCATCCTGTAGCATAGGCCAGTCGCAAACTACTTCCCCGAGAATCATCCTACAGCACCATCGAAAGAGAATGTCTAGCCCTGGTGTGGGGGATACAGAAGTTTAATATTTATCTCTACGGAGTTCCTTTCTTGGTCCAAACTGACCACCAGCCTCTCCAATACATAAAATAGGCTAAACAGCTCAAAATCAGAGTGTTGATTTGGGGCTTGCTTCTGCAGGAGTATCAATTCCGAGTCGAGCACATCAAGGGAAGCGAGAACGTTGATGCCGACTACCTTAGCCGAGTTTGAATGTTTTGGAAGGGTCTGACAGCAGTGAATGCCATAGGCTGTGTTATTATTGTGTTATCTGGTGTCGAGCGAATCAAAATGTTGGTTATGGTGATGTGTAGTATAGCATTGTACAATGGTTGTAATGAAAGAACTTTGTACATTTGTATTGTCTGCAATATGTGATGGAGTGTTGTACTCATGCACCTGTAGTATATTTCTAGTGTTGTGAGATTGAATTACCATGTACAATTGTATTGAGAGATCTATTGTGAATGTGAAGTGTCATGAGCGACGGACTATGTTACAGTCCTTGAGAGTGTGGGGACTGTTCGCGCTCGTTAATGTGGTTTTAATATTATGAAATAATATTCTTAAAGTGGGGGGCAGTGTCACAAAACGAGCGCTCAAAAAAAAAAGGTTTCGCCGCCAAATTCTCGCGATGAAACGCCGGAGTGGCGCCGCGAGGTCAACGATAAAAAAAAGAAAACAAATATCTAAAGACTCCCCGGGCGCGCGACACTCTCCCCGCGGAAGCGTAGGTTCGCCGACGTTTGGTTTATCAACTCTCGGCTCTGACTTGTTCTTTGGGCCACAGCCGGCGTGCACTGGCGCACCAAAAAGGACCACTTCTAAATTGTCCACGCTTTCGTGGTGCGGTTAGGGGGGCCGATACCTCGGCCCTTGAAATTAGACCGGCGATCGCCTCCCTAATTAACGGATCCCGTGACAGTCGTAGGTTCATTTTCTGCTCACGGCAGGTTATTTTTTCACCCACTTTTCTTTATTATTTACATTACATTGGTTCTAATAACTTCCCCTATACATTCCTTGGCAATATTGTCTGTTAGATCTCATTATTATGTGTCAAGTGTCAAAACACGGGAAAACGAGCCCTTAGGTATACACTTCTTTCCCTTTATATATATATATATATATATATATATATATATATATATATATATATATAAATATATATATATATATATATGTATGTGTGTGTGTGTGTGTGTGTGTGTGTGTGTGTGTGTGTGTGTGTGTGTGTGTGTGTGTGTGTGTGTGTGTGTGTGTGTATTCAATTACGTTTGTAAAGGCACGTTTTACTTTCGTGCTCCACCGGTTTCAATGACGCAGGGATTCATCATGTTTTTGTTTGTTTTCTCATTGAATGATTGCTGTGAAATTTTTATATAATAAGTATTACAATTTCTAGCATATATTCAGGCTACTGTGTATTATAATTTGCCTTGTTTGCTAGTCCAATTTATTAACTTCTCAATTCCTTTCTTTAGAAGTGTATAATTCCTGGGGTCAGGGACATAGTGATTCTTTACCCTTATCGTATGTGTATCAACATTTCTTAAAGCCCCGCCGCGGTGGTCCAGTGGCTAAGGTACTCGGCTGCTGACCCGCAGGTCGCGAGATCAAATCCCGGCTGCGGCGGCAGCACTTTTGATGGAGGCGAAAATGCTATAGGCCCGGGTGCTCGGATTTGGGTCCACGTTAAAGAACCCCCGGTGATCGAAATTTGCGGAGCCCTTCACTACGGCGTCTCTCATATTCATATGGTAGTTTTCGGACGTTGAAGCCCACATATTAATATCAATCAAAATTTCTTGAAGGGCCTCAGGCACCTTCATAATTACGCCAGTACAAACAATGTAAACAAAATTTTCCTTCGAAATAAAAAATGTGGGCGATAACGTTAACGTACACCTCGTTGCTTCTTTCCAAAGCTCGTTAGGCGAGACAACAAATGACACGAAAATGATCCATCGTGAAATGACCTCTTATGTGCAAACACGTAAAAGTAAGAATGAACTCTTTTAATTACGACACATTGTGTGCCGTTGACTCTTAGACCTTTAATATTTTCTGTGGGTCATGAAATCGCCTGCTCATTCATCTTTGAAATGTCATCGCGTTTTAGAGTGTATTCACATTAAGCCGTGCATTCATGTATACAAAACAATACCTAAAACTCCTTGGAATAGTCAGAGAGCGTCTTCTTTTAAACGTAATACATGTAGGCTAGCCACCGATCCCATTAGCAGCAGCTACTTATAGCAGCTGGCGACATGTATTCATATGAGTATAATGAATATTTTCACTCGCAGAATAATGGCGTTACGCAGTTTTTCGTCAGCACATCCTTGCTAAGAGAGACAGAGAGCAGCGCTGCACATTGATGCTTTTTTGCCGTCCGAGTTGTATTTCAAGCCGTTAATGTCAATTCAAGTTGAATGAAAACACCGGCTCTTAAGTAAGCCTCCTTAGTGCTAAAAACCACTAACCTAGCTTCACCATCTCCCTGGCCCGGTTTATTAGGCTGCGATGTAAAGCTGAGCTCCATGTGCACTGCTTTGCAGCTGCCACCATCGCACCAAGCTACCATTAGCAGGCTGGTCAGGTTGATCGGAGCTGGAACCTTTTTGGCCCTTCCAGTATGACAAAACTAAAGCATTAAAACAGATTCGTCGCACTCATTGGCCCACAACAGCTTGAATAGGGCAGCGGTGATGCTATTTCTTTTTTAATAAAGAAAATGATATTCGTGAAACAGCAAGTGCTTTGACCGGTCCACAAAAAGTTTGCTCGTTCTTGTCTGTAACTGCATCGGCCAGGCACAGCAGAATAAAAGCATTAACAAATGATGTAATGTTACGGCACCCTTGTTAAGCGCTAGGCTGTTCTGCAATGCTACAGCACAAAGAGCGGAAGCGTCGCATAGGGGACCCCGCAAACGCAAAGAGCCTACAAGGAAAATCTTCACAGAAAAAATTTTCAAAATTTTCATGCCATTCTAATATTCCTTCGTAACATATTCATTCCCGTGTAAAAATATAATGTAGTGATCTGTGGTGGACGAAAACTTCGCCTCAATTGTTGGTTTTACCAGCGTGCAGCCAAGAGTGACCGCTGACGAAAGTGGGTGGGCCCAGCCTCCCTTGCCCCCCCCCAGCTGTTATGCCTATGCAACCCACTTAGTCATGCCCCCCCTCCCCCCATCCACCATCCTCAAAACCTCCCCTCAGTTTCCTCACGGGGAGGTTTTATATTATCACGAAAAGCATCACTGTCATCTGTGTTTCCGAATATGCATAAGCCAGTGGTGTATCCGGGGCGTATGCACAACGAGCCCGCGCCCACTCCCCCTCCCCCTTTTTTTTACCATGACACACAGAGCGCAAAACGACACTCGACCATATATGCCAGCCCGGCCCTGACTTCAGATATGGAAAGTGGTACCTTCCCATCTTGCCAACCCACCCCAGAAAAGCATTTCTGCCTGTGCTCCTGGCATAAGCATAGACAGCCCGTTCATCTGGAGACAAAGGGAAACAGCCAATGGCTACTGACCCAATTGCACTTACTGCAGAAGTCTTTATTCACCCCGCATTATTGCATACTTGTTCTTCAATACCTTGAAAGTGAAAAGTCAGATGTAAACTAGCACTTACGCATAGGCAAACACACACATACTCTTGTCAGGGAAGGCCAGTCCCAGATGCAGCTGGTATATAGGTCAAATGAATCGTTCCAGCGCCGCACAGGACGCAATTCACAGGGTAGTGGCAATGATGGCACAGCATCCGGTGACCCTTTGCAGTGCACCACTGGTGCTCTGGAGTGGCGCTTGACAACAGAAGAGCAACGGCACATAGTGATAAAAAAGTGTAACCAGTCGTTTGACCTGGTGACAGCACATACACTAGGCAATATTTGCAGTGCCAACATTTGGCTGCTCTAACACGCTCACTCCAAGAGACACATACATTTACAGTTTTCAAAGACTATCTTCAAGCTCGCTAAGACAGGAAAACTTGTGGAAGCAAAGCCACAGTGTACTTTAACAGCCGTGGGTCCTTACTGAATTGCCACAGTGCATGATCGAGACAAGCGTCAGCTACCAGACAGCAGAAATCACATCATGCTTGGTGCCAGGACCTCGGACAAGCGCCACGCACAATGAACGACCGAATGTTCCGTGCGAGTACACAGATGGTAAAACTGCTACTCGTGTAGGATAAAGTGTATCACACCAGAACTCTAGAAAGTTCTTTCCAAACTGAGGCAACACCATAGAGCAGAAATGACATAATAAACAATGGGCACCAGCAATAAAAACCATGATGGGATAACTTTAGGTGACCGAGTATGTATATTGCACCAACACTGCTATCAACTAGCATCTTATGCAATCTGTAGAAGTTCAAACCAGTAATTCTACCCTCGACTATTAGTTAGTATATACGGTAAATGGCAAGTTGCACGAGAAATTCTCAGAAAGGTGACAGCAGATTGCATGTGCTCGCTGCTCTCAGTGCTGTTAAGTGTTGATTCTTGATATGCCTTTATGGGCACAAAAGAATGTTTTCAGTTAAAATGTTACCTTAAAAAACAATTCAGAAGCTTCAAAACTGACAGGAAGCCGGGGTTCTAACGCTGTTAGTCATTCAGAAGTTTCAAGTTTCACAAAAGGAGCAACCGCCAGTCAGAAACTATGTGAAAAACCTAAACTGATTTCACTACGTGGTACTGAGACCACCGTCGACGCCTGGTTACACCAAGTATGGTCTTACATGAAGCAAAAGAGGTAGAGGCAACATTGCTAGAGTGTTCTGTAAAATATCAGTGCTGACAAATACAGATGTCTGAAAGAGCGGCGTTAGCCGAACTTTAATGGTCGACAACATTTACAAAGACTCAGCTGAGACGGTAGAGTTGTCAGGACCGAACAACCCGCATCTTAACAGTAAATATTTCCCAGAGCAGGCAAATCACTGGCACTATTTGACATTACTGTAGCGCCAATAGAGAAAACGTTTCTGCCTAATTGCCTTGAAAGGTCGCATAGTAAAGTGAAAAAAAAGCAGACAAATGATCAGACATTGGTAGCTTTGCGAACTTCTTCAATGTTAGTTCAAGCTGAACTCAAATATGTTACCTTTGTTATAAAGAACTTAACAAACTGTATATTCTCTGTTTCAATATTCCCATCTTCATGATCTGTTTAAACTGTAGCACAAATCCTCGATATGATGTGCTCAACAGACATCAAAACCACTTCAGGGTTACCTGCATTGAGGGGCATTCATTTTTGCATTAGTTGTGCAGTTCTGCCAGAGTGTTGCTATTGTATTGTACTGCAGGTATATGTCAGTACCACTCGCCACGGGCTATGGAGACAGATGTATGTTTAGGGAGTCTTCAAAGAATTTGCTGTTCTGATATATTTTGCAGACTTTAACCAGGCAGTAATCCACTGAATGTTACCCGCAGTTCTGCCAACTTAGATGCTACATAGAACTATGCAAAGCAATATGACTAAAATGTAGCAGCAACATAGTCATTTCTTCATTCATACCAGGCAAAAAGATTTAAGCCATCAACTTGAGTGCAGTACAGCAACAGAATGAAACGTGGTAAGTCTACAATAAAAAGCCATGAAAACCTGACACTTTGGCACTACTACGGTTCCCTCTTCGGGATCCACTGATGGAGAAGCAAGATGAGCCTTGAAACATCCAGCTTCAACAAATGCTAGTTGCAGAATAATTAGCTTTCACATACTTAGCTGTCCAAACCAGGCAGACTTTTAATTATGTTTTGAAAACAGAAAGCTGCAGTCATGTGTTCACATCCCAAGTAAAAAATGCAGACAAGGCATATCTCCCTCATAGTAAGGCCTCTGTCGCTTTTCGTGAAACGAATATACTTGCAGCAATTTTTTCGGGAAGGTCAAAAATTCACTGGTTAGATCACGCTAGCGAGTGTCTTCACTACAAGTAGCCAGCAGCCACGGGCGTTACTGGAACCACACAGCCAATCTATCCGTGAAAAAAAGAGAAATACTTTGGTCTTCAATCACAGTAATGTAGCTTTCGAAAGGTACACTTGTGCAGACATGCTCCTAGAAGAGAGTGACGTGACGCTAAAGCAGCCCTCATAGGTATCTCTATTCAAAGGTAGCAACACATTTTTAAATATGCGTGCACGTGTCTATCAAATGACCAGGCTAGCCATTCAAGAAGTGGTACTCGGGTGTCCAAGACCTTCACGAAGTAAAGTTGAAGACTCTCGAAAAAAATTCTGAGAGGAAATGACTCCAACACAAACCACTATAGAGAAAAAAGGGGGACCATCACAGGCACCCTTATAAATTTACATCTCGTTCTTGACTCCCAGTTAACACAATGTTTCATATGCAAGAAACAGCAAGAGGTACACACTATGGCAAAACCCCACCACACAATCAACGTTCGTCAGTGACCTCCAGTAGTTGTGCATCAAACTGAGAGGATTGTTTATACAGAAGCCACAGAAAATCAGCAGAAGCAAAAGCAGCTACTAGCTCAACATAACTGATGTATATGTAAACCCTTATGTAAAACCAACAAGAGCAGATATTAGTTTAGATAGCTAAAGAATATTCAAATTATGAAATCTGCCCTTCTGAACACAGCACTAGAGCAATAGTCAAAGTAAAAAAAAAGACAGTCTGCAGTTTTGCGCATTGCTTTGTTAAATCGCAAGTAGACAAATTCATTTATCGAAAGCCAGGACTTCCCTATTCTAGCTGCCAATGACAATGGCAACGCCTTGTTTTATCATTAACAATTTGTCACAAGTTTCGGTACAGCTCTATATGCACTGCGAATCAAAATGGGCTCAACAAACACAAAGAAAGCCATGCATGCCAGGTTGTATTCTTGAATTACACTTCTCCATTTCTTCCAACAGGAGAAATAAAAATAAAGCTTACCCAGGTTATGTACTGCTCTACAATACTCAGAGTTACAGAATATGCACTTTGTTTACTTGATTCTTTTTTTTTGTAAGCATGTTTCTTGCTGCCTTAAACATGCAACAAATGAGCGAAAATTCAGAGGGATTTCGGTATAACTTCTGAGGGTGATAATTACATGACTTGGACATTCCACCGAACAGCATTAAAAACACAAAAAGTGCAGAGTTTGAAGAGGTACAGTCAGTGGCACAGCTAACCGATGGCCATGAAATCCTGAACAAGCACATCCTCCCTTTTTTGGTAGATTTAAAATATACAGCAATGGCCAAGCAAGCAACCCCCTCCCCTCCTGCCACTTTCAGCTTCATTTGCCCGGCAGGGGCACACAAACAGCAAACTTATGCACATTCAATAAAAGATTTCCTTGAACGCACAGGTGTGCACTCTTTTGTCGCAGCGGATTTTCTGATGCGATCTTGAATTTTGATTTATGACTGATTAAGGACCGCCACCCCTTGAAAATCTGAGGGATTATCTTACAGTGTATGGTGGGTGGGGTGGGGGTCTCTTGCTTGGGACTAAACGGTTAACGGTTCGTACAATATGAAGCAAGACTCTTTAAAACACTATAATTCATCTTTCAAAAAACATCTTCGCAAATTTACTGTAAGATTGCATGAAAGAACTGACATCGTGTTGGAGTCCCCTTATAACAAAGAATTATACACAACCTAACCTCAAAACTAATTGCTGATTCAACAAAACGTGCAATTAAATTCAGACCTAAAATATTACAGGCATAATTTAACACTTTTCATGAATGACAAAAGAGGCCATTGGCAACACAGAAATATAAATCACAAACTCAATGTTGTTCCAGACTGACAGACAGACAGACAGACAGACAGACAAGACAGACAGACAGAGGAAAGCCGCCAGCGGATGACTCACGGTTAGCCGATAAATACCTTCGAGCTTCGCATGATTCATGATTCATCATGATTCATCAGGATTCACGCCGTGGATATGCTGTGATTTTTTTTCACAAGAAGACGCTTGCTGCATCGTCCATGCGAGGCGAGAGAGGGGGAGGAGAGGCGCAGTTGCTTGAGACGCGAGCATGCGCAGGAGACGTGTGGACGGCGCCGCCAACGCCGGATCCGCGACATGGTGCTACTAGAGATCCTCCACAATTGAAAATAAAAACTGAAATTTAGCACCAGGCCCGTGATTGTTACGTTCTTTAACCACAAATCTTGCGAGTATAGTCGTATACAACTTCAAATCTGCGGCATTTTCTCTTCGAAGACGGGTGCACATGAGCCTGCCCCAATAGCGCGCGCAAGAGTGGCGTCATGGGCCGGTAGACCATTGACACTACCTTAGGAGAGCATTGCCAAGTGCATGCGCGTAGTCGCGGAGGCGAACTGGTTCCGCGCTCCAACCAATCATAAGTGGTATCTGACTTTAGTACTGCAAGAAACAGCAAGAGGTACACACTATGGCAAAACCCCACCACACAATCAACGTTCGTCAGTGACCTCCAGTAGTTGTGCATCAAACTGAGAGGATTGTTTATACAGAAGCCACAGAAAATCAGCAGAAGCAAAAGCTACTAGCTCAACATAACTGATGTATATGTAAACCCTTATGTAAAACCAACAAGAGCAGATATTAGTTTAGATAGCTAAAGAATATTCAAATTATGAAATCTGCCCTTCTGAACACAGCACTAGAGCAATAGTCAAAGTAAAAAAAAAGACAGTCTGCAGTTTTGCGCATTGCTTTGTTAAATCGCAAGTAGACAAATTCATTTATCGAAAGCCAGGACTTCCCTATTCTAGCTGCCAATGACAATGGCAACGCCTTGTTTTATCATTAACAATTTGTCACAAGTTTCGGTACAGCTCTATATGCACTGCGAATCAAAATGGGCTCAACAAACACAAAGAAAGCCATGCATGCCAGGTTGTATTCTTGAATTACACTTCTCCATTTCTTCCAACAGGAGAAATAAAATAAAGCTTACCCAGGTTATGTACTGCTCTACAATACTCAGAGTTACAGAATATGCACTTTGTTTACTTGATTCTTTTTTTTTGTAAGCATGTTTCTTGCTGCCTTAAACATGCAACAAATGAGCGAAAATTCAGAGGGATTTCGGTATAACTTCTGAGGGTGATAATTACATGACTTGGACATTCCACCGAACAGCATTAAAAACACAAAAGTGCAGAGTTTGAAGAGGTACAGTCAGTGGCACAGCTAACCGATGGCCATGAAATCTGAACAAGCACATCCTCCCTTTTTTGGTAGATTTAAAATATACAGCAATGGCCAAGCAAGCAACCCCCTCCCCTCCTGCCACTTTCAGCTTCATTTGCCCGGCAGGGGCACACAAACAGCAAACTTATGCACATTCAATAAAAGATTTCCTTGAACGCACAGGTGTGCACTCTTTTGTCGCAGCGGATTTTCTGATGCGATCTTGAATTTTGATTTATGACTGATTAAGGACCGCCACCCCTTGAAAATCTGAGGGATTATCTTACAGTGTATGGTGGGTGGGGTGGGGGTCTCTTGCTTGGGACTAAACGGTTAACGGTTCGTACAATATGAAGCAAGACTCTTTAAAACACTATAATTCATCTTTCAAAAAACATCTTCGCAAATTTACTGTAAGATTGCATGAAAGAACTGACATCGTGTTGGAGTCCCCTTATAACAAAGAATTATACACAACCTAACCTCAAAACTAATTGCTGATTCAACAAACGTGCAAATTAAATTCAGACCTAAAATATTACAGGCATAATTTAACACTTTTCATGAATTGACAAAAGAGGCCAGTGGCAACACAGAAATATAAATCACAAAACTCAATGTTGTTCCAGACTGACAGACAGACAGACAGACAGACAGACAGACAGACAGACAGAGGAAAGCCGCCAGCGGATGACTCACGGTTAGCCGATAAATACCTTCGAAGCTTCGCCATGATTCATGATTCATCATGATTCATCAGGATTCACGCCGTGGATATGCTGTGATTTTTTTTCACAAGAAGACGCTTGCTGCATCGTCCATGCGAGGCGAGAGAGGGGGAGGAGAGCGACAGTTGCTTGAGACGCGAGCATGCGCAGGAGACGTGTGGACGGCGCCGCCAACGCCGGATCCGCGACATGGTGCTACTAAGAGATCCTCCACAATTGAAAATAAAAACTGAAATTTAGCACCAGGCCGTGATTGTTACGTTCTTTAACCACAAAATCTTTGCGAGTATAGTCGTATACAACTTCAAAATTCTGCGGCATTTTCTCTTCGAAGACGGGTGCACATGAGCCTGCCCCAATAGGTGCGCGCGCAAGAGTGGCGTCATGGGCCGGTAGACCATTGACACTACCTTAGGAGAGCATTGCCAAGTGCATGCGCGTAGTCGCGGAGGCGAACTGGTTCCGCGCTCCAACCAATCATAAGTGGTATCTGACTTTAGTACTGCAAGACCATGATATTATTCAGTATGCACTACCAACTATAGCTAGCATGGGTCGGCGAGCTCGTTGATGAGCCGACTCAATCAGACTCCGAACGAGCCGTGAGTTTGAGTCAGTGAGTTGAGGTTTGAGGTATTAGTGACATCTAAGTGAGTTCTGGTGAGTAATATTTTGGTGAATCCGGTCGCAAAAAAATTTTGTCAGCGTGAGGCCGGATTGAGAAGCTTTTGGTTAGTGTGAGCCAGAGTAAGTACGAAGCACAAGATATTGCCATGTTCCATTTCCCAAGTTTTTATTATCGTCCCAAAACACCCCACAATTCTCAGCGCAAACCGCGCCTGCAGTTTTCGAGAGGGTTCCGGACTGTAGTAGATCATTTCGATAAGATCACGCCCACTGTGCGAATGGTACAGATTGTTCTGGAACGTACGCCGCCGCCAGGTATAACGCTAGAACATTCGACGGCAAGAGTATAAATGCCGACGCGCTTCGCCGCTTGTGAGTTGTTGATCGAAGGCCGACGCTCCGTTCGCCGCTATCAGTCTGAGACTGCTATCTGTGCGAGACTGCTGCTGTAATTGGACTTTCTGTTTACCGGGCACAGGTTCGCCCAAATAAACAGTTAAATCCCAACAAGAAGTTTCCTGTCTTCGGCCACGTCACGACCCCGTGACATTTGGTGGAGGTGCTGCTTCGTTCATGTACCGTACGCCCCCGTCAAGCCGTGAACCCAGCCCACGTCGCGGAGAAGACACCGACGCCAACCAGGAGCAGCGAACAAGCCGCCGACAGCAAGGGCTACCACCGGAGTACGGGCTTCTACACGACAAAGGCGCGGAAGACCAAGGCCATGACCGCGACTGCAGCGACAATGACAACCGCAGCGTCCCAGCCCACGATGGTCATGCATCAACCCAGGGAACCACCAATTTTCCATGGGTCATCGTTCGAAGACCCGGAGTCCTGGCTAGAAACATACGACCGTGTGGCCGCCCTCAACCACTGGGACCATGACGAAAAGCTGCGTCGTGTGTTCTTCTATTTAGAAGACACCACAAGGACCTGGCTCAAAAATCGGGAGTCCACGCTCCGAACGTGGGATGTTTTCTGCGGCGCATTCCTGCAAACGTTCGTGAGCGTCGCTCGCAAAGAGAGGGCCGCTGCTTTATTAGAGACCCGGGTTCAGCTACCAAATGAAAATGTCGCCATTTTCACAGAAGAAATGACCCGACTATTCCGTCACGCTGACCCAGACATGCCTGAGGAGAAAAAAGTTCGTTTCCTCATGCGAGGGGTCAAACAGGAGCTCTTCGCGGGGCTGATGAGAAACCCACCGAAAACAGTCCAAGAATTTGTAGCCGAAGCGACCACTATTGAAAAGACCATGGACATGCGCACCAGACAGTATATTCGTCGCCTGACTGCAGACTGTGCTGCTCCTCAAGCCAGTAACTCCGGAGACCTGCGTGAAATGATCCGAGCGATCGTGCAGGAAGAGTTGCGCAAGTGTGCCTTCGGCGCAGCCTCAAGGGGATTCAATCGCCGACATTGTGCGAGAAGAAGTTCGGCAATCGCTTCAAATGCCCCACGCACCGCTGCCCGAGCCGGAAGCTATGAGCTACGCCGCTGCACTGCGCCACAACGCTCCTCCCCGTCCACGCCAAAACGCCGCCCCATCGCACTTCCGTCGACAGACGCCACCGCCGCCACCACCCCCACCGACGTCATACCGTTCGCCAGAGGCCCAGCGCAGTGCACCGAGGAAGACTGACGTCTGGCGCACCCCTGACCATCGCCCGCTCTGCTACCACTGCGGCGAGGCCGGACACACATACCGCCGTTGCCAGTACTGACAGATGGGATTGCGTGGCTTCGCCGTCAATGCACCGCGCCCACAGCCAGGAGAACGACCACGTGACATCGCCGACTACCTGACAGGAACTCGGTGGACACCACGAAGCCCTTCGCGTTCGCCGTCGCCCAGCCGCCGCACGTCACCATACCACCGACAGTACTCTGGCCCAACGCGGGGCCGGTCTCCTAGCCCGTATCCGGGAAACTAAGGGCAGCAACCGGTGGAGGTGCGGTTGCTGTGCGACGAACTACCGAAGATCCTCCTCCGACGACGACGCCGCGACGGAGCTTTCCGAACACAACGCCAACCAGGCAAAGCCCTGACGGCGAAAGCTCGCTTACCGAAGGTGGCCTGACGACGCAACATGGAAGCAGCGGAACAAGCCGACGCAGCCGGGACCCGACGCCACGCCCTAGTTGTAATGCGAGACGGCGAACTAGCGACCTCGACGTTCTCATCGACGGCCACAGTGTGACCGCTCTCGTCGATACTGGAGCCGACAATTCTGTCATCAGTGGGTCGTTCGCCGCGAAGTTAAAGAAAGTTAGGACAGCTTGGAAAGGCCCTGAAATCCGCACAGCCGGAGGTCATCTCATAACGCCTGCAGGAATCTGCACAGCGAGAGTCACCATTAACGGCCGTATTTATCCTACAGACTTCGTAGTCCTACAGCGTTGCTCGAGAGATGTCATCCTTGGCATGAACTTCTCATGCCTCCAAGGTGCTGTCATCAACCTAAAAACAAAGTCGATAACGTTATCCACAGAAGAAGCACTACCGCCGCGCACGCCGTCTGGACACAACGCCTTGAATGTGCTGGAAGAACAAGTCACCATTCCGCCTCGCTCAAGCGTCATTATTTCAGTCGGCGCTCCTGAATCACCTGACTTCGAAGGCGTCGTTGAAGGCAGTCAGCATCTGTTGGTCACCCGAAATATTTGCGTCGCAAGAGGAATTGCAGAGTTGCGGGGAGGCAAAGCAACGGTTATGCTCACAAATTTCAGCAATGAGTACAAACATGTGAACAAAGGAACAACGGTCGCATATATCGAAGAAATTGTCGAAGCCACCAGTGCTTTCGCCCTCGCCGATTCTGCGGAACCTGCTCAGAGGAACCAAGCCCCTCCCATAGCTTTCGACGTCAATCCCAGACTTCCGAACGATAAGCAAGAACAGCTCAAGGCCCTGCTCCTGCTATACGAACATTGCTTTTCGTCTTCATCGAAAATTCGGCAGACCCCAATCACGAAACATCGCATCATAACCAAAGAAAATGCCAGACCACTCCGTCAGAGTCCGTACAGGGTTTCGACGCGAGAACGTGAGGGCATGAAGGGACAAGTTGATGAAATGCTGCGGGATGACATTATCCAGCCGTCCAAGAGCCCATGGGCATCCCCCGTGGTGTTAGTGAAGAAAAAGAATGGGACCCTACGTTTCTGCGTCGATTATCGCCGCCTGAACAAAATCACAAGAAAGGACGTGTATCCTCTCCCACGAATAGACGACGCACTTGATCGGCTCCATAACGCCAAGTAATTTTCGTCAATGGACTTCAAGACTGGCTATTGGCAAATCGAAGTCGACGAAAGAGACCGAGAGAAGACGGCGTTTATAACACCGGACGGCCTCTTCAAGTTTAAGGTGATGCCCTTCGGCCTTTGCTCAGCGCCTGCAACTTTTCAACGCGTTATGGATACAGTACTGGCAGGATTGAAGTGGCAGACTTGCCTTGTGTACTTAAACGACGTCGTCGTGTTTTTCTCGAGTTTCGACGAGCATCTTCGGCGCCTTGAAGCTGTACTTCAAGCCATCAAGACTTCCGGACTCACACTGAAGCCAGAAAAGTGCAGATTTGCGTATGAAGAGCTCTTGTTTCTGGGGCACGTTATCAGCAAGTCTGGAGTTCGTCCTGATCCACGGAAAACAGCCGCCATCGCCGAATTACCGCCGCCCACTGACAAGAAAGCCGTGCGCCGATTTCTGGGCCTGTGCGCCTATTATAGGCGGTTCGTGAAAAACTTTGCCCGCATCGCCGATCCTCTCACTAACCTTACCAAGGCTGACGTGGAGTTCAAGTGGGAAACGCCACAAGAACACGCTTTCCAGGAGCTTAAACATCGCCTCCAGACGCATCCGTTACTTGCCCATTTCGACGAATTCGCCGAGACAGAAATACATACTGACGCAAGCAGCGAAGGTCTTGGCGCCGTTCTTGTGCAGAGGGCTGACGGACTTGAAAGGGTTATTAGTTACGCCAGCTGATCGCTATCCAAAGCAGAAGCAAATTATTCCACAACAGAAAAGGGGTGCCCTGCCATCATCTGGGCTACGTCGAAATTTCGCCCCTACCTCTACGGCAGGCCCTTCAAAGTTGTGAGCGACCACCACGCCTTGTGTTGGCTAGCCACCTTGAAGGACCCTTCAGGTCGCCTCGCACGATGGAGCCTGAGACTTCAAGAATATGACATTACTGTCATTTACAAGTCCGGTAAAAAACACTCCGACGCCGACTGTCTTTCTCGTGCGCCTGTCGACCAACCGCTACCCGACGACCCGGATGACGACTACTTCTTAGGAACGATAACTACCGACGACTTCGCTGAACGACAGAGGGCCGACCCGGAACTTAAGGCCCTAATAGAATACCTCGAAGGCAGGACCGCCGAAGTCCCGAAGGTATTCAAGCGCGCACTTGCGTTGTTCTTTCAACAAAACGGTCTTCTACAAAAGAAAAACTTTTCACCGCTTCGAGCTAAGTACCTCCTTGTGGTGCCTTCAGCTCTGCGACAAGAACTCCTGCAGGCCCTGCACGACGATCCCACGGCAGGGCACCTCGGTGTTTCTCGCACGCTCGCGAGGATACAAGAAAGGTACTACTGGCCGCGTCTTACCACCGACGTCACTCGTTATGTGAGGACATGCCGGGACTGTCAGCGACGCAAGACACCGCTGACAAGGCCAGCGGGACTTCTGCAGCCAATTGATCCACCTTGCCGACCTTTCCAGCAGATTGGTATGGACCTACTGGGGCCGTTCTCGACGTCGGCTTTGGGAAACAAGTGGATCGTGGTAGCTACCGACTACCTCACCCGCTACGCCGAGACAAAAGCCCTGCCAAAAGGCAGTGCATCCGAGGTAGCTAAGTTCTTCGTCGTAAATATCGTCCTACGTCACGGCGCCCCGGAGGTCCTTATCACCGACAGAGGAACGGCATTCACTGCCAACTTAACTCAAGCGATCTTGGCATACAGCCAAACAAACCACCGCCGAACGACAGCATACCACCCACAGACCAACGGCCTCACCGAGCGGCTTAACAAGACGATCGCCGACATGCTGTCAATGTACGTCGATGTCGAACACAAGACGTGGGACGCCATTCTTCTGTATGTGACCTTCGCATACAACACCGCGGTGCAGGAGACGACGCAGATATCTCCATACAAATTGGTCTACGGAAGGAGCCCAGCAACGACGCTCGATGCCATGTTACCCAACGTCACCGACGAAGAAAACCTCGATGTGAGCGAGTACCTTCATCGCGCCGAAGAAGCCCGACAATTTGCGCGGCTCCGTATCAAGAATCAACAGATGACCGACAGCCACCGTTACAACCTTCGACGATGCTTCGTGGAATACCAGCCCGGTGAACGTGTTTGGGTGTGGACGCCGATACGCCGACGTGGACTAAGTGAAAAGCTTCTGCGACGGTACTTCCGACCGTACAGGGTGGTTCGACGTCTCGGCCCACTTGATTACGAGGTTGTCCCC
The DNA here is from genome assembly GCF_013339725.1 of Rhipicephalus microplus. Classification (NCBI taxonomy): domain Eukaryota; kingdom Metazoa; phylum Arthropoda; class Arachnida; order Ixodida; family Ixodidae; genus Rhipicephalus; species Rhipicephalus microplus. The sequence continues at coordinate 27,467 of NW_023613198.1, forward strand.
GATGGCATCACGAACTCTCAACGACGCCGATCGCGACTTGAAGTCGTCCATGTCGCACGCCTCAAGCCGTTTCATGCGCCTTAACAAACTGAAACAGTGTTTTTTTGTATTATTGTTGTATCGTAATTTATTCATTGTACTTTCTTGCATTATTATTGTACCTTCATCTTTAGTTAAAGCATCGAGACGATGCCTTTTTCAGAGGGGGGCAATACCACGTTCCATTTCCCAAGTTTTTATTATCGTCCCAAAACACCACACGATTCTCAGCGCAAACCGCGCCTGCAGTTTTCGAGAGGGTTCCGGACTGTAGTAGATCATTTCGATAAGATCACGCCCACTGTGCGAATGGTACAGATTGTTCTGGAACGTACGCCGCCGCCAGCGGTAGCGCTAGAACATTCGACGGCGGGAGTATAAATGCCGACGCGCTTCGCCGCTTGTGAGTTGTTGATCGAAGGCCGACGCTCCGTTCGCCGCTATCAGTCCGAGACTGCTATCTGTGCGAGACTGCTGCTGTAATTGGACTTTCTGTTTACCGGGCACAGGTTCGCCCAAATAAACAGTTAAATCCCAACAAGAAGTCTCCTGTCTTCGGCCACGTCACGACCCCGTGACAATATATTCCTTGAGTAAGTCTGAGTGGGTTCCACTTATATTTGCCGACCTATGGCTCTATCTACTCATCTTCAGGATTACTCTCAGCCTTACCTAAAATCACGTTTATGCCCACAATATTCACGCGTATTCCAAAGCAAGGTCGTTAATACGCCATTTCAATATTTATTGATCAGAGGCGTGAATTACGTATGGAGTGTTACCGTGACCTCCCACAAACTCTTCGATGGAAGTTCTTCATAATTTCATTTCTAAGTGTGATACAAAGGTGTCCTTACTTTTTGCGATACCTTTAATCTTATGAAAAGTTTACGAGTACAGCTAGAATCACATGACATATTGGTTTTAAAGAACTCTGAGGCCATTGTCGAACAAGCTATTTCTAGGCTAAGGCACTCGTGAGTCGACTAAATCAGACTCACTCAGACTCAGATCGAGCCGTGATCGATTGATATGTGGGGTTCAACGTCCCAAAACCACCATATGATTACAAGACGCCGTAGTGGAGGGCTCCGGAAAGTTCGACCACATGGGGTTCTTTAACGTGCACCCAAATCTTCAGATTGAGCCGTGAGTCTGAGCCCTAGTGAATGCGGGTGAATAATATTTTTTGTGGGGTTTGAGTCTGAGTAGGTCCACTTGAAAAAAGTTTCGTGCGTGTGACGCCGGCTTAGCAAAATTTTCGTGAGTGAGTCCAACTGGGTCCAAAGCACAAAATGTATTTCGTGAGTGAATGTAAATGAGCTGCTCAGCTTCTGCCTGCTTAAGCTAGCTAGTACCAACCAATGAGGCCTCAAATAAAGATGATGATGAAAGTTTCCATTCAAACCGAAGTATGCGTGAGGTGCTTCGAGTATATTTACTCTTTTATCTTGATATAAATGATCATATAAGGAAATATCATGGAAACCATTATATGACGACTGTAGCCGTTAAGAAATCAGCACTACAATTATGCCGATCGCGTCAAGGAGCTTGTTTGGCGGAAATTCCTGGGTCCGTGTTGTTAGATGTGAGCGAAAAATTGACGTACTTCATAAATTTCACCACAAGAGCGAACCAATGAATGTCATAGCAACAAATGAAAATAACATGCGAATAACGACAAGTAGATCAAAACGTGCAGCGTGCTGCTCAAGTGGAAAGGACTTACAAAACAAACACACACAAAACGAGTTCAAACTAACAACGTCCAAAGCTCGACACTAACAAGCTGCTCATACACAAAGGGTTCACGAAAAATTCCCGGCATGTCCACTGAATAATTGATGATGACTGGGGCGAAGCGATCATCAATCCGTCCATGCTTCCGTCCGTGCATTCGTCCGTCCGTGCGCCCGTTTGTGCGTGTGTCCGTCCGTCTGTTCGTGCATCCGTTCGTGCATCCGTCCGTCCACGCGTGCGTGCGTCAATCAATGCGTTCTTGCGTCCGTACGTGCGTCCGTTTGTGCGTGAGTCCATGCGTCCGTCTGTGTGTCTGTCTGTCTGTCCGTGCATGTGTCCACCCCTTCCATCTAGTGAACACTTCAAGTACCACCATCTCACTTCTTTTTATCATACATTCATCATATACAAGTACCACCATCTAGCGGACAATCCAATGACTAAACGACATTATGTACCACATTTCTGCTGTCAGCGCTTTGTGAACACCGAGAGCGTGAAAACGACGCCGTACTACGTTTTTCCTAACATGTGGACATGTGGATATGTGCCCGAGGGCGGGTATGTGCCACTGGTATGCGGGTATGTGCCACAGGCTGCGCACAATGACAACAAGGGACACACAAGCCGCGTCATAAGGAGCTTCGCCCCTAAAAATACGCACAGCTAAGCACAGGACGAGTGCGAAGTAACAAGTGTAACAGTTGTTACTTCCCTGTGTTTGAACAGCGTGCTCTTTTCGCAAACGGGGCCTCTGTAGCGAGCGGAGTGGCCTTCGTGCATTTTGTTACTTCAACGCAATCATTCCGGGCAAAGCGCACGAAAGGCCAACCACCCCCAACACGACAAGCGCGCTTGCGCACGGAGCTACACCCCGCTGGGCAAAGTACGCGTGAGACGAGCGCAAGCATCAAATTGAGTGGATTGCCAAACAACCCTCGCGCCATCTCGCTGGTAATGCCAAGAGTACGCTGGCATTCCCCGAGACAGGCGTGCTGCCAACGGTAAATGATATATATATATATATATATATATATATATATATATATATATATATATATATATATATATATATATATATATATCATTTACATTCCCCCGCAAGCAGACGAAGCCCGTAGGGCGAGTTATGTTGCACAAGGAGGGTAGAAACGTTTCATGCGAGCAACGTGAGTGAGCTGCGTTCTGCTCGATCGTCGACCATTGGACAAAAGACGAGCTATTACGTAAGTGAGCTGGCTTAGACGCTGCAAAACTACAAATGGGCCTCAATTTCGTGACAGAAGCTTTTGACACAATCCACGCTTGCGTTGCGGTGTCCAAAGTAACACCAAGTCACCTTTTTCGAATAAAACCGGTTTGTGACGGTCGTCGTATCGTTCCTTCGAACGACGTTGAGAGGCCAAAGTACGAAGACGAGCGATTCGACGGGCTTCTTCCGCGAGGCACAGGGTGTTTGATACAGAGTCGTGATTGTGAAGAATGAAGGGTAAGAAAGTGTCTAGAGGGCTTAGTGGCAACCTGGCGTACAACAGATAAAATGGGCTGAGGTTCGTTGTTTCATGTTTTGCCGTGTTGTACGCGTACGTGATAAAAGGCAGCACTTCATCCCAGTTCTTGTGATTGGAAGAAACGTACATGGCAAGCATGTTGGTCAGCGTTCTGTTTGTCCGTTCAACGAGGCCATTCGTCTGTGGGTGATACGGTGTGGAATGACGGAACTGTGTCGTGCACATGCGTAGTAATTCTTCAACGGCATCGGCAGTGAACTGGCGGCCACGGTCGCTGATAATAACACGTGGTGGGACATGGCGAAGGACCACGGAGTGAAGCAAGAAGTCCGCTACGGATGCAGCGGTAGAAGAGGGAATAGCTGCGGTTTCGGCATACCGCGTAAGATGATCTACGCAGACGATTATCCAACGTTTCTTATTGTTAGATAACGGAAATGGACCCATAATGTCAATTCCCACTTGTTCAAAAGGTGTGCTGGGTGGTGTTAACGGCTGAAGGGGACCTGGTGTAGCGGTGGCCGGGCGCTTGTGACGTTGGCACGTCTCGCAGCTAGCGACGTAACGCTTCGTCGTTTCGTACATCTTGGGCCCGTAAAAGCGTTCCTGCGTGCGGTTCAGCGTTCTAATAAAGCCGAAGTGACCGGACGTCGCATCGTCATGCATGGCACGTAGAACATCGGAGCGAAGGCTCTCGGGGACAACTAGAAGAAAACGTGCTCCAGGTCTGGTGTAGTTAGTTTTATAGAGCAACTTGTCTCGGACAGTAAAGCGACCACTGTGTTGGGAGGCGCGTGCGGTGGCAAAAAGAGGATCCAAGTTGAGATCGTTGCGTTGTTCTTTCTGGAAATCAGCCGCGTTGGGGAGCATGCTTGTAACAGCAGCAAGGCAGTCGTCAAAATTCTCAGCATCGCAGTCGGTAGTCGTAAGAGGAATCCGAAAGCGTAAGAGGAATCCGCTGCGTCAGCGTGACGACGGCCACTGTTGTGCGACACCGTAAAGTCGTATTCCTGAAGTCGCAGCGCCCAACGTGCGAGGCGGCCAGATGGGTCACGCAAACCGACCAGCCAGCATAACGAATGGTGATCGGTAATTATCTTAAATGGCCTCCCGTAAAGATAAAACCGAAACTTCTGTACAGCGAAAACAGCTGCCAGACATTCCTGTTCCGTAACTGTGTAATTGCGTTCTGATTTGCTCAGGCAACGGCTGGCATATGCCACGACATGCTCTGCGCCATTGTGACGTTGTACAAGCACCGCGCCTACACCGATACCACTAGCGTCCGTGTGGACCTCAGTCGGGCAAGATGGATCGAAGTGACGCAACAGTGGTGCTGACGTTAGTACAAACTTAAGTTGTGAGAATGCGGCGTCACACTCTGGCGTCCAGTTGAAGGTTGCATCCTGTCGCAAGACGTTTGTCAGCGGATACACGATCTCCGCGAATCGTGGAACAAAACGACGAAAATATGAGCATAGGCCGACAAATGAGCGAAGGTCTCGTGCGGACTGCGGTGATTTAAAAGAGCTCACTGCTTCTATCTTGCGAGGATTGGGTCTGACGCCCTCTTTGTCGACCAAGTGCCCCAGCACGAGTGTTTGACGTTCGCCAAAGCGACATTTTTTAGAATTCAATACCAGCCCGGCTTTTTCGATGCAGCCGAGAACAAGACTGAGACGGTTGTTATGTTCCTCAAACGTACGGCCAAAGATCACAACATCGTCAAGGTAGCACATGCATATCTCCCATTTTAGACCACGTAATACTGTGTCCATAAATCTTTCAAAGGTGGCTGGAGCATTACAAAGGCCAAAAGGCATGACATTAAATTCAAATAAGCCATCCGGAGTTATGAAAGCAGTCTTTTCTTTTTCGCCGGGTTCCATAGGTATTTGCCAATAACCTGACCGCAAATCAAGCGTTGAAAAATAGGAAGCGGCATGTAAACAATCTATGACGTCATCAATCCGTGGTAAGCGATATACATCTTTTTTCGTCACAGTGTTTAGACGCCTGTAATCTACGCAGAATCTCCAGGAACCATCCTTTTTCCTGACAAGAATTACCGGGGCTGCCCACGGGCTGGACGACTCTTGCACGACCCCTTTGTTCAGCATGTCCTTTACTTGTTGGGCGATAACTTTGCGCTCAGAGGATGACACTCGGTAGGGCTTTTGGTGGATGGGGTGTGCAGAGCCAGTGTCTATTCTGTGACGAGCGCGGGACGAGGGTAACTGAAGGGGTGCATCTCTATGTTTGAAGTCGAAAGCAGCAACATGCTGGGAAAGGACCTGCACCAGCGCTTGCCGTTCCGTCGTACTGAGAGTCTTGCTGATCATAGCGAGCATTAGATCTTCATTATGGCGAATATCACAAGCAGAGGAAGAGGTGGGGAGGTCCGTAGCTATTGCTGCTATCGAGTTGCATGAGGCTTCATCAAAGAGAGCTATCTTCATCCCGCGAGGAAGCACAACCGCCGTGGCAGAACAGCTCCGCGCCCAAATTGTTGCTACTCCTTTTGTCATGCACACCACAGAACAAGGCACAAGTATGTCCTTCTTAAAACAGTTCCTGCGTAGAGGTCCCACTACGAGGTCAACACAAGCATCATCAACCGCTGTGGAAGAGACTCGAACGGGTGTCAAGCACCAAGATGGTGCTATCACTTCATCAATCACACTAAGTGTGTTCCTGTCTTCGCCACGGAAAGTGATGGTATAAACAAATTGTTTAGTGATATTTCCCCACTACCACAGTCAACGGAAGCACCGCATTGCTCCAGGAAATCGATACCAAGAATGACATCGTGCAAACAACGAGATAAAACCAGAAATTCCGATACAAATACTTTTCCAGCCAATGAAACACTGACAGCACATACACCAAGAGGATTGAGCCACTCGCCGCCTACACCACGAAAGGTGATTATATCGTCCCATGAAAACATAACTTTGCGACCTAAGCGGTTTCTGAAGGCGAGGCTCATCACAGACACAGTCGCCCCAGTGTCAACTAACGCCATCGTCGGTATTCCATCAATCAACACATTCACTTCGTTTTTGATCATAACAATAGGCAGAGGTATATCTTGAAAAGACCGTCCGGCGACCTCACCTCCATTGGCCACGGATGCTAGTTTCCCGGCGGCGGAGAAGAACGACGCAGAGGAGACGGCGAGCGACGAGAACGGTTGGATTGTGGTGTCAAACTCCGCTCGGATGCTGGCGAATCACTGCGTCTGGTCTCGCGCGAAAAACGGTCCCTTGGAAACAAGTCAGTTGTCCGCAGGTCATATGAAGCACCGGGTCTTGGTGGCGAAGACATGGCTGGTGTCCTTCGTGATTGGCGGCGTTGTTGGCGGCAATACCGAGCAATATGCCTACTGAAACCACAGTTGTAGCACACGGGAGGGTCACGGTTTATACTATATTCAATGGTACGAATCCTGGGCCGCTGCTGTCGGCGAGGAAGTTCGTTATCACGCGAAGAACGGGTTTCTGCCACTCTCTGGAATTCATTGTATTCGTAGTAGGGTTGGTCGTAGGGTTGGTACTGTCCTTGCCGCAGCGGGGCGTAGTCCGGCTGAGAGCCCTGAGTATAAGAATGTGGCTGTGCTCGTCGTGATCGTGCGTCATAGGCAGGGCCTCTATCGTACAGACGTGGCTGATACTGAGGTGTGGCATCAGAATCCTCAAAGCCCTCCGCCACTCGGTGCGAGGAGAATAAAGCAACGTTTCGCTCGAACTCTGGCGGCTGATAGGGGGTATGAGTGCTTGGGCGGTTTGCCACTTGCGCATACAGGCCGAGTTCTTCACGTACTATCTGCCGGATTGTTGTTGCAAGATCAAGCGCCTGGTTGCTGTCTATGCTCGCGATGGTCGTCACAATGGGTAGTCTGCCGAACTTTGGCGTGATGCGCCTCGTCTTTAGTTGCTCAAAATCGCGGCAATAACAAATGACATCGGTGACAGATGTCAAGGTGTCTTTCGCGATGAGGAAACTGTAAACATCTTCAGCGATTCCTTTTAGAATGTGCCCGTCTTTGTCTTCCTCAGACATTCCGGAGTCAATGGTGCTACATAGCTTTATGACTTCCTCAATGCGGGTCGTGAGAGTTTCACCTGGCACTTGAGCACGTTGCATTAGCGTCTGTTCTGCTCTTTTCTTTATCGTTGTTGGGTCACCGAAACGCTCTTTGATTTCAGAAACAAATCTGTCCCACGTCGTTACCGTTTCCTCCCGATTCTCGTACCACATTAACGCAGTATCCCTCATAAAGAACGCGACGTACAAAAGCTGAGAAGCGGCATCCCATCTGTTAGCGGCGCTCACCCGTTTGAAATGGATGAGCCAAGCTTCGACGTCTTCATCTGGTCTGCTGGCAAAGGGACGAGCATCTCTCAGTTGTGGAGCCGAACTGGTCGGCGCAGAAGTCGAGAGGGGTCGATGTTCATTTGCGTTGTGGGACATGTCCAGACCAGATGGATTCGGTGGAAGTCCAGCAATGCGACGACTCCGTCGAAGAACTTGCGGTTCACCTTCCGTCTGCGGGTGTCGATTACCCAGCACGTCCACCACAACTGTAACAGCGAGCTGTGATAAGATGGTTTTATTTACAGGAAGTGAACGATGGTCGTTTGCGGCAGCACACTGCGATCGTGCCAAGACTCTTTGTCTTCCTCTGCTTCTCTTCTCTACCTTTTTCTAGTCTGTTACAATAGATATGCTTACACTTCGCACCGATCAGCAGAATTATCGCGAACGCCGGACACCGCCCTACTTCACACTTCAAAAGCTCCACTGATGAAGCATGAAATTATTTTCACAACTATGCGTCATAGGCAGCAGAGTTTGTACTATGTGTGTGTAGTTGAAAAAATTGCTCGAAGATCAGAGAGAAAAAACTATTTATGGAACGTTGCGAATGAAAATGAAGTTGGTACTGAAAAATAACAGCAGTACATTGAAATACGAAGTCATAAAGTAAACATGAAAATGTAAATAAAGCAAGAGCATTGTTTCAGCCTTGCACATGCCCCAATATAGCTGCAACTTGAAGAGTTAATTTTACGTAGTAGGCCAGACATTGTGTAATTGGCCGTCACTTTCCTTTACTCCGCCTTCCGAGCCGGCTTTCAGTTGTCCAAGCAGGAGATACACGATGGCGCTAAAGGTCATTCCCGATAATCCACCTTTTGTGACACGCAATTGAAGTAGAGTCTTTCGGATCTCAATCTCGATGAGGTCCGGTCGTTGCTTCTTTGTTATACGGACAATGTGAGATATTTGCATATCCATACTGCTCTTCGCCGCTTTTTCCTGGCATGACACCGAGAATACGACGTCTTTACGTGTATTAGCAGATTTTTAGAGTCGGGCTCTTCGTGCGCCTTTTTCGCAGGCAGCGGCGTTTCCGAACTCGAGCACTGCTTGTCCGCGTGCGTCAAACGCTGGGTTTTTGTTTCTAATGGACGTGTCAGGGCGTCGTTTTCCGGCCTGAAACTGGTAGGTAGATTCCTCTGGCGCAGCGGTGGCCTCGGCAGCGGCAGACTGACCTCGTCATCGGCCCTGTTCTTGTCGATCAACTTCTGTTCCCTCGACGCAGTGCAGTTCCTTAGCCTGACCACATACTGCGGTGTTGCTTCTTGAAGCCTTGCGAGTAGCTGTTCGGTCTTCAAACGAAGCTGGTGTGCTTCGCTAACATGGTCCTGAAGGACATCTTCTAGCCATTGTTTCAGCTGCTTGGCGTCTACGTTTCGACATTGCAGGGTCAGCGGCATCTCCACCGACCCACTAGCGTTCAACTCACTTGTCTGCGTGTTGGCATCTGATGTTTCTTGCACGGCTTGTACACCTCGTGAACAGCAAGACCATGGTACTTTGCGAGAAGCGTCCCTGAGTCCATGTGTTTCTTCAGGTTTCTCTTCGATGGCTGACTCACAGCAGCTGCTGCTCGACGAGCTGGAAGGCTCGTGCTCCGTTTCGTAGTCATCCACGTGCTGCAGTACGCGATCACTCGAGCCACTTGAATAGCGTCCGTGAATCTGGTCGACGTGGGCTCGAGGCGAGCCTCTGCAGTCACATTCTCCACCGTGCAGGCGTTTGTCACACACAAGTGTGTACCGACCTTCTTGGGATAATTCGGATTCCGGGCCATGGTTTATACAGGCAGCGAAAGCCTCGGACGCATGGACCACGTGCTGAACCTGCAATGGGTTGAGTGCGTTCTGCAGGTCTTCTACAAGAGACGGTCCTTTGTTGTTCAGAGACTTTCGTGGCAGTCTTGAAATAACCACTGAATCTGAGTCGATGACAGCGTCCGACTGTGCATTCTCCCGCGTGATGCGATTACCCTCGGAGTTAAAACTGCTTGCGTCTGTGGTAGATTTCTTTGTGCTGCTTTCCCATTCATTCCCGTCATTAGGCTCGATGCTGTCAGAGGACGATTCGCGCACATTGATCAACGCTTTTTCTGCTTTCTCATCATTTGTGCAGAGATTGGAAGCTGCACCTTTGGCACGGTATTCAGAATCGTCGCAACGAAGACGTCCCTCACCTTTCTGCTGCACCTCGGGACGAGTGAACTGGCGCGGTAGGTTCACGTTCCGGCGGGATGGCTGGGTGCTGGGAGCTTTGCTTGTGGAACCAAAAGACAGCCTCGCCTTCGCCTTGATCTTCCTCCTTTCGGCGCGTTTGAGAGCAGCGTAGGTCGGCATCGATCTCCAGTCACTGGCCAGGCATTGGGTGGAAAGATCGAGCTTCTGCAGAGCTGGTGCTGGAAGGCACGTTCTGACGGTTGCCGTGGAACGATTTTGCCACGTGTGGCACGCGCAGCTTGCGCCTGAGATTGCCCACTGGGGGGGAGGGGGCTGTAATGGTGGATGATGATGGCGGGTATCGAGCTGCAAAGTAGAACTTTAGTGAACTAGAACAGTTCTCAATAGTTTGAACCTAAGAGTGTTTTTTATTCTTATGGTACAAAACTCTGGCAGTACCCGCAGGCAATGGTTTGCACTAGCTCCGATTTTAATGAATTTAGACCATAGGCAGAAATATAAAATGGAAAACTAAAAAAGCTCTAGTATGCAGTTGTACCGATTGAAAGAAGACAATGAAGAAGTTTATAATTAGGCATGGACGAATGATCCATTAGAAAAAAAAACGTGTGCTCGTTGACATGAATCTAGCGAGAAAAAACGGCTGAAAACACAGACTAGACCAAAAATTCATGGCGGACGCTGAATTCGGACAGTTTCGAACATGAACAATGTTCGAAGTTTGTGATATGTTGGCCGCAAATAAGCTATTTAATTTAATTAAAAACCAGCTTGAAGTTACCGCTTGTTCATTTTTGTTACTGCCTCTTTCCTGGAAAGCTTTCGCATCTGTATAGGCACCCGACAGTGGATCAGAGGGCGCGACGAAGCTCTTTGGGCCCCCTCAGCATTGTTTGCACCGACCGCCAGGGCTACTAAGAAAATGGAACGCTTGCTGAACACAGTGACACGCTGAAGTTTCAGTGTCCTTTTTGGCACGTTTTCAAAGAATTCTTCTTGGGCGCTTACGTAATCAGCCGTGACCGCCTTGCTCACAACAAAAATAAAATGGCAGCCTATCCACGGAGTGAATTATGGAGAGTGGGGCGAAGAATTCGTCCGTCCATTCGTTCTTGCTTCCGTCCGTCCATGCGTCCGTCAGTGTGACCGTCCACGCGTCCATCAGCCCGTCCGTGCGTATGTCGGTTCGTGCGTCCGTCCCGGCGTTCGTCCATGCAGCCGCCCCTGCGTCCGTTCATGCGTCCATCCATGCATCTGTCTACGTGTCTGTTCGTCCATCTATTCAACACTCCAAGTACCACCATCTCGCATCTTTTCATCATATATTTCCCATTTAGAAGCACCGCCATCCAGCGGGCATTCCAAGGACTAAACGAGAGGTGGCACACGCACACTTTCTTACGGCTTGTGCTTCGGGTCCACTTCCCACCTTTAACCACCTGGAGTTCATGGTATATACTAGTTCACTGTATTCATGGCACTGCGGCCGAACGCTCGCTAAACCTTTCGAAAACCAAGGAGGTTACGCCCAGCGAGTATGACGTAGCAAACTTTTTCAGTCAGATAGTGCTCAATGTACATGCCAATGGCTGCTAATGGGAAATGAGAGGTGGAGTATTCGGCTTTTACCTTCTTACGGCTTGCACTTCGTATCTACTTCCCATTTTTAACCACCTCGAGTTCATTCATGGTATATACAAGTTTATTGTATTCATGGCACTGCGGCTCAACGCTCGCTAAACCTTTCTAAAGCTAAGGAGGTTACACCCAGCGAGTATAACGAAGGTCCTTAGGGCGTGGGCTGTGCGTCCCCTGTAGCCTGTATGTAGCCACCTCTAGTTTAGTTCTTGCAGTGTTCACTAGATGGCGGTACCGTCCCCTGTATGTAGTCCCCTGTTTTGGAGTTCAGTTCGGGCTGTCACGATGGATGGACGTGTTTTTTGAGCGCTCAAGATCGACTGCGCAGATAAGTGTTTTTGCATGTTTTGAGCTTGTCTTTATAGTTATAAGGCAGTGGTTGAAATTGGTGAAAAGGTGAAAGTGAACGTTGGGAGACCCAGAGCTGAGTGGTAGAGGTCGGACGTGTTTTTGGAGAGCTCCGGAATGACAGCTACAGATAAGTGTTTTTGCATGTTTCCAGCTTGCCTCTATATGTAGCGTTATGAGAACGTAAGGCGCTAGCGTAAGGCTTGATTAGGTCTAGTTCGGTGTACGGTTTTTTTATTAGTATTTTGTACTGTGTCTTTTTTTCTCCAGCCACTACGTGGCTGAAGCCTGCGCGTAGACCGACCACGTGCATGCGCAGGTGCTGTGAAGTGTAGCGTATTTATTTATTATTGTGGTTCTTTTTGGCTTAGACCAGTGTATTTTAGTACAGTTTTCTAACACGTGGGCATCGGTAAACTGAGCTAGCCATGGTCAAAAAGACCGTAAAGTGTTCCGAGTGCGGGGTAGGGCGGAAGGTGGAAATTAGTGCGGAGGAGAAAGCAGAAGATGACGCCAAGTGTAGACAGTGCGAGTTCGAGGAGAAAATGAAAAATATGATGGCGGTCCAGAGTGGGCTCATGGAGAAAATCGCAGCGCTGGAGAATGCATTGGCGAAGGAGCGAGAGAAAACGTCAGCCATGGAAGAAAGGCTCCGGGCAGCCGAGAAGGGCCTATCGAAGGTCGTGAAAGGGAACGAAGACGCAGGTGACGGCGGAAGCATTATGGCGACGACCCCCCGTGCGGGAGAGATGAAGGAAACAGGCATGACAAAGGCAGATACATTGGCCACAGGGCCCAGCTACCGGGAAGTAGTTTTGAGGGAGGGAGGGAGCAAACCAGCAGCCGTGACTCACGCTAGTCACCCTATTCAGCAGCAGGTGCAGGGTTTTCAGAAGGAATGTTCGGAACGGTCTCATCGCCGGTGCTCAATTTGGTAGATGGCGCAGCGGCAATCGGAAAAGGGTTGAAAGGCGGACATAGTTGCGTAGGGACCGTTCACAAAAACGCTTTGACAAATAGCAAGCGGGTGAAACCACTGACTGGTCATCTAACTCGTTGTAATTGCGGGAGGGTTTAAAACGTATGAATGAGTCAACACGACGGCCTTGGCGAGAGAGGGTGGATGACCATGGCACCTGTCCCCGGTTTGCAAACGTTATGCAAGTCGGAATACCGGTTCGCAGCCAACATGCGAAGAGGGTTGTCGAACGACAAGGAGATATCGGCATACGAGGAACGGGTTGGGGGTAAGAAAAAGGGAAGTGACGCAGATGCTGAAAGGAAGGCACGGGAAGCCGAAGGGTGGTGAAACCTTTTCCCAGAAATTTAGGGACACTGCAGGCGGCGCTGTCACCATCCGAACTGAGTCCATCAACTTTTCACTGGCGGGTGTTTCTAGTCGTGACGCACCCCTAGCGCTGGCCTGGTAGCGGGGATGTGAAGAAAGCTGGAGACGCAGAGTAATGGTGCGTTTTGGAGTCAAAATGACAGATAGGGATGGAAAGGTAATAGAATGAACTCGTTTGCGGGTGATACCTGCCAGTGAATATGTGGCGAGTGAGCAGAATCGCTGATGGGGTCAACTTTCACACTCTATTCGAAAGGCAAAGGCAATTTCACAGGCTTCAGTTATATTTCTTCGTGGTGTAATAATTGGCTAATGAAACTTAACACAAATAAATGCAAATGAAAGAGGATAGCTCGTAACATTTCAAAAGTTGCGTCCCCCTCGTACCTAATTAATAACACTCCCCTAAACAACGTTTCTTCTTACAAGTACCTTGGTGTTAACATTTCTAACAACCTGTCATGGCAGGCTAACGTTGACTACATAACATGCATTGCTAATCGAAGTCTAGGCTACTTAGGTCGAAATATTTCTCTTGCTCCAATTAACCTAAAGCTTCTCCTGTATAAATCATTAGTGCGGCCAAAACTTGAATATGCGTCGTCTATCTGGTATCTTCATATTCACATGCTCATAGGCAACATTGAATCCATTCATAATCGCTCAGCACGTTTCATATTGTCCAATTACTCTCGAACTGCAAGTGTCACATTAATTAAGGCTCAACTAAATTTGTATAACCTCTCAATACGACGCAAAAATTCACGTCTCTGTCTCTTTCATAAGATCTATCACACTAACAGAACCCTCTCTGATTCAATGTTTTTTCCACCAGCCTAAATATCAGCACGCAATGACCATCAATACAAGGTTAAGGTTTCCTTCTGCCATACGAACCAGCACTTGAACTCTTTCATCCCTAGAACATGTACTGACTGGAACCACTTTCCCGCATCGATCGCTTCAATCACAGACGCCAGCGCGTTCAAATCCATCATTTTTGAAAGTGCAGTATAATTTACTCTAATCCTGTTGTTTTGTTTTACTTCTTATTGATATTTGTTGTCCCACTCCTCTCTGCAATGCCCAGTGCCTGCAGAGTAAATAAATGAAATGAAATGAAATGAAATGTTAAAGAGGAGAAAAAGAAAAAGAAATCGAGTAGTGAACGTGATCACTCTGTAGTCATGGTCAAATTATATCCGTCACAAAACTTGGAACGAAAAGGGTCGAAAATCATTACACAGGCATCAACGCCTGCCAGCTGTAGTGAAGCTGTACTAGGTGAAGAGGGAATAAACATCCAAAATCAAATTTTTTTTCAAAAATAGTCCTAGTTTTATATATGCATTTGTGAAGTATAAATTTAGGTTATGGTTTATATGACATTTCGCTAAATGATTCATTTCCAGATTTTTTGGTCGAATTCCGTAAATGGGGGCGCATCCATGCGATTCGCTATCAGGGCTTGTGCATGGTCAGACGATATGGGTCATGAAACTTGGAACGAAAGGTATTAAATGTGTGTTGCCACAGGCACCAACCCCTGCCGACGACTGAGTTGTCGCATGTTGAGGAAGGGAATAAAAACAAAAGTAAAACTAAACATAAATTTTTGGAAGTAGTTTTATATTATAAATCCAAAAGATAGCTATAAATTTGTTTTGCAGTCTATTTGACAGCTTGCTAAATGATTCAACGCCTCAAAGTTTGGTCAAGTGCCATAAATGTTGGGGGGGGCAGGGGGGGGGGGCATCTCCCAGCAATCTGCTATCAAAGCCTGTGTTCAGTTCGGCGCTTTTCTGCGTCAACGAGACATCGCTCAATTTTCCTTGATGGTATCGGGCGAAGCTTCTCCAGTTTATTTATTTGCTTATGTGCACTGGGGTGACTTGTGAGAGCTTAACCAGGCCCCGGAATCTTGGCGCTCGTTTTGGTTTCAAGAAACATGCCACCCTTGTAGCGGTTGCTGGGTTGCCACCAAAGATATGGTTGAACGAAGTGACGTTGATGTAGATGTTCACATTGGTTGGCTTTCACAGGTTTCGAAAATAAAAATTTTGATGCCACTACAAAGAGCTTTTTTGTTTACGTCTTTCTAATCTCATTTTTTAAAATATAAATCAAGCGAAGCGCGGGAAGTGGTTGTCTTGAGTTTGTTGCGCTTGCCTCCACTCCTTCCTGCCCTTCGCTTAGCGATATTACAACTTGGATTGCACTCAGTTATCTCGCTCGGTTGGCGTGTCAACTACGGGGAAGATAAAGACGGCAAGGTATGGCGGCCATAGAACGGAAACCGCATTAAGTTATACTGAGCAAGTCAAGCACGCGTTCAACGAAAATGGCTAAATTGGCTAACAGATGTTTTTCACGGCTCTGCAGTGTGTTAACGCGGGGAATTCCAGTTCCACGACGTTTTTTTTATTTCCTATTGACAAAAGGAGAGTACGCTTGCTTGTACGCATTATTTGAGCAGGTATCATTTCGGGCGAGCACATATGTCGACCAAGTTATCAGCAAGCCTGACTGGACTTACAAAAGTGCAGTGTCGTTAGACTAATTGGTCAAGATGGCAGCCAAGCTGCTGTAGGCAAATTGCATTTAATGAAAGGCTTGAACTCGTGTTTGCCCGGCTACATAGTTCTTGATTGATTGATATGTGGGGTTTAACGTCCCAAAACCACCATATGATTATGAGAGACGCCGTAATGGAGGGCTCCGGAAATTTCGACCACCGGGGGCTTTTTAACGTGCACCCAAATCTGAGCACACGGGCCTACAACATTTCCGCCTCCATCGGAAATGCAGCCACCGCAGCCAGGATTCGAACCCGACTACATAGTTCTTGCTTCTTGTACTTTTGTAGGGTAGTTCAAGTGATGTCAAGTAATTATAGGCTCCTTCGTTTTCATAAAATTCGTGTAGTAGCGGTTAGAAACGTTGTCAGTCTTTACTTATTTATCATTTAAACACATGTGATGAACCTAATGCTTCTCAAAATTAATACAGGAAATGTCGCTGGAATCAACTTTTTCACAAATGGACTTTTGTTAGTAGAAGCAACGCTGTTGCCCTGATGATCGAGTAGTCAACTTGCCGAAACGCTCTTTCCAGTGACGTTCTCTCTTGCATATTTTCTGATAACTTCAAGCATATCTGTGGCTCTGAACTTCAGTCTCATTTAGTACTCAAGTTCTGTTAGAAAACTACGTACGTCGTTCTAATAAACTTGATTGAGCCAAATATGACATGGCCTGCTCGTGAATATGGATAATTTTTGCATTAATCTGATATTCTGCGTTTAGTGTTAGCTCTTATGTGTATATGTCAGCTGTAAATAGAAGCTGCTTTTAGAGATTGTTACTTTCATACGACGTGGTATGTCTCCGTTATATGCACCTTGTATATGCCAGAATGAAGCATAAAAAAAGGAAGGGATGGGTACCAAGGTTTTAGAATGCACAAGTGCAACACCGCAATGCAGCCAAACTAAGAATAAAGCGAACCAAAGCTATCTCAATTTTTCTTTGACATCAAAGACCTCACACCCACATCCAGAGTATGAAAGTAAACTTCAAAGAGGGCAACAAAGGAGACGCTGATGTGCTTCTTAACGAAATTTCTTAGTTTGATAGGATGTTTGACGCATTCAAATCGGGCCACACGTCCTGTGGACTTGCTAACACATGTGCAACCAAATGTGCGTACGTGTGACGTTACTTTTTGCAGCGAAAGCTGCTATGCAACAACAACACGGCTCACGCGCAGCGCCGTAGTAGTCCGCTGCTGCCGCCGGTGTCAGTAACCAATATCACACGAAATATAAAAAACTCAAATAAAAATCACCAGAGACATATATAGCCAGATTCGAACCGTGTGCCAGCCGAACATTGAACTGCGGAGCCACACTGGTGCTTGAGACTCGTTCGCAAACTTGCTTTAAGCAGGCTTGATGTCAGGAAAGAAATGGCGTTAGTATGAGTAATAAAGCATTTTAAAACAGCGAATGAATACCCAGGCATCAGACAATCTGAATCACGTAATGAGTGGGTCGTCAAATGCTCCAACTTATTAGAAAACACACTTCAAGTTTAATTCTTCATCCACTGAACGCAACGAAATTGTGTTACAGGTGCTTAGCAGATACCATGCTTCTCCAAAAATGACGAGAGATAGGATTGTGAATGGCAACATGCTATACGAAAATTGTGAATATTCATGACGTAGTGGTACTCAGCATGTCTGCTTCTAGCATTCAACCGAATAGTGTTTAGAAAAAGCTCTGAAAGGCCACTCTTTATGCTTTCGCTGTGACTGTGATGTGCCTTGCGCGCAGGCCAGGCATTTTTGTAATTTATTTGTTTCCCCGAACGGTCATTGACACACAGCCCAGCATTGACAACGTGAAACGTCGCACATGACATTGTAAAGCAATACACTGTTACTGTGCAACACTTAACGGAAAACGTGTTGTGGTTCTTCTGGCATCCACGTTCCCTAGTGTTGCGAATACGTGGGCACAGCTTTTCCAGAATATTCTGTTCACGTAGTGGCCACATCATTTGACAAATGCTCTTATTACAACCTAAACTGGCTGGCAATTGTACTATTTCACGTCCTCAAGCTATTTTTTACATCGATGCAGTCTTTTTTCAGCAATTGTGCAGGAAAACTGGCCCGCGATCCTCACGTCCCGCATAAACTGTGTGGTCCATATCAGTACGCTAGAGGAGGTCGATATAGAGGCGTGATCTGTGGGGCTCCCTTGGGACCCCAGTGAGCGCGTCCAGATGAATTGAACGCCGAAAAATTGGATCCAAGAACGTGACAGGGCCACAGGTATAGCTTAGTAATATTGGTTCTCGAACTACCTGATTTCGCTGACTGCAATTTTTTCAAATAATCTTTCCAAACCTACTTGCACACTGCACACCTAAGGTAACTCTCAAAAAGCAACAATCAGACCTTTGCTGTGTTGATATAAAAGGAGATAATAAATGTCGCGGATTGATGTACACTCGGCACACATGGCAACCGCTATCGCCCTCTAATACACTCTCTTGTGTCTAGCAAGACGATTGCGTGTGACGCGCATACCTCAAACTGGTAGAAATTAAAGAATCAAGTAGAGGCATTACGATAATGTGAAATACAGCAGCAGCGTGGTCTATTGTAGTCACAACTATGCGTAAATAGCGAATATTCGTAATATTTGCTCTTTGATCGATGTTGTTCACAAATATAAACACCAACCCAATCCAAGATGGCTGGACGTTCAACATGTGCTTAAACTCTGGCTAGGTTACTGAATTGGTTTACAGACAGACAGACAGACAGACGGACAGGCAGACAGACAGACAGACAGACAGACAGACAGACAGACAGACAGACAGACAGACAGACAGACAGACAGACAGACAGACAGACAGACAGACAGTCAGTCAGTCAGTCAGTCAGTCAGTCAGTCAGTCAGTCAGTCAGTCAGTCACTCAGTCAGTCACTCAGTCAGTCACTCAGTCAGTCAGTCAGTCAGTCAGTCAGTCAGTCAGTCACTCAATCAGTCAGTCAGTCAGTCAATTATTCAACTAAATAGCAAGTAGTAACAGTAATGTATTGGTTCATATGTGGGTTATCACGTCCCGAAACCATCATATCAATGACAGTATTACATTGCAGTGCAGCAATTGGTCAACCATGGCAGCTATACTATGGTGGGCATGCTACGAAACGTTACTGATGTTCAATTACAAGGTTGCAAAATATGTCAAATACATTTAAAGATCATAGCTTCTCCGAAATTGGTCGGTTAGTAGCAGCTTTATTCAATATAAAGCGTGCTTGATTGTTCTTGCCTTATAATCTTGAAGATGAACATGTTAGAAACTGCCCTCATTGTTGAAATTTCAGTCTTTCCGTTAATTACATATAGGTCAATACAACATCTTAATGTCAGCGCTTTCATTAAAATTTATGTTCTACAACTGCTTATCCACATTAAAGCAATGCCTAAAAACGATGCGCCAATGACACTGTGTTTTTCTGACGCCGCAACTCGCGTATCACATTCATAGGGTGCAGGCTTCATGAGAAGATATCATTACCACGTAGATACGAACATTTTATATTGAAAATGTATCCAACCAGAGCTGCGATTGTTTGTAACAAAAAACCCGACGCCCACGCAGTAATTGCCTTCTCACCACAGCTAGCTAAAAATAGCATACGTGTATTAGGTTGGAACAGTTTCATGTTTCTACTAGCATTCCTACCACCCGGATAAAAAAATGATCCGTAAAAAAAAATCCATTTTGCAAGATTCCTTCGATGTCTCCTTAGGACGCCTAATATGGCCATCATGCTCGCCTAAGCTCCCTGCCTACAAGCATCTTTCGTTGAGTAAAGTTCGTGCCGAAATTCTCAAAGCTCAGACAGGCGCCGTTATTAAAAGCGCAACAGCTGGAGCTTCAGTTTCAGCTCCTTTGTTTTAAAAGCATTTTCTTCACGAGCAGATAGCTGGCGGTTGGGCAAGCAGCAACTGAAGCAGAAGCAGCAGCGCTGTTGAACGTTCTTCCATCATGGAGATCCTGGAGGTCAAGACAATTTTTCGTAGTTTTATGATTGCGCAAACACTGAGGGATTCATTGAACCTGCCGTATGGTGAACATCAAAGAACCCAAAGATTTATACCATTTGCGAAAAATAGTTGTCCTTTAGTGATATCATAGCTTTTCTTATTTACGCATACAAAAAAAGTTCTGTGACAATGCTGATGCTGCTAGTTTTTTACTTCCTCGCTAAAGATTTGGACATTGCGCAACTTGTTTCAGAATGATAACGATGGCATATTTCAAACATTCATCTGAATCTACGATGAAAAGAACGCCCAACTGCACTGGCGCGTGCATCGTTCTGCAACATGCACAGACTGGTGAAATTCTCGATTCAATTAGTCCTTGCTTGAGGCTTACAAAGGTTCCTTAAGTACTGTTTGCCTGCCAGTGTACACACACTGGTAAATGATGGCTTCGGTGGTTACGTATGCAGTTAGCTCATTGATTCAGCTATATACTATTTAAACGCAATCTTTTTTGTGGCTACATATGATACCTGCATTCGACAAAAATAATTTAAACCGTGAATACGCGGTTCTACCATTGATTTGGGTGCACGTTAAAGAACCCCAAGTGGTCAAAATTTCCGGAGTCCTCCACTACGGCGTCTCTCATAATCATATGGTGGTTTTGGGACGTTAAACCCCACAAATCAATCAATCAATCCAGCGGTTCTACCATTGGGTATGGTGAGCGAAATTAAATGCGACAGCGGTAAAGAGCTCGCTTTGAAAAAAACTGTAGTGTAGGCATTGGCGTCACTGGCTGAGAGCGAAAAATCGGCTTGTCAGCGAGGGAACTCACTATTATACCGAAAATAAAACTCTTCTGAGTTATAAGCTTCAAACGAGTCTTATGAGATACCCGTAGCGCAAACCAGACTTTGTGCCTGGCAAGCAAGTGTTCACCGAAAGTCATTTCAGGGAATGAAACTATCTCGGGTAAAAGCCGCCTATGTATGTTAGATAGTGGTGGGAGCCCCGTTAGTAAATGTGTTGCGAGGCAGAAACAGAATCTTGCGACGTGTTCGCGCCGTACGAACTGCGCCCCGAGAGGTTCGGTAGAGATTGCATGCGTTAAATTGCAATACGGCATCATTGATGGTTATCTTAAAACGAGAAAACCATGAAAATATTTGAAAGATGAGTCGGGGGCGATAGCTGACGTCACTTTACCTAGAGGACCAGTTCCGGCTGGTTGAAAGGATTTGTGCGCCGGCCACAGGCTGCCACCGCTAAGAATGTGGAAGTCACCCACTCTTGGCTGGACAGAGTCCTTATGTCTTGGTAACATAAAGCTAAATTTTTGATCTCTTTCTACTATGGCATCAACAATGTGCTTCATTGCGTAGGTGTGCGAATTCTCTTGCGGATGCATAAAAGATACATTGTAATTGTCACAACCACGAATTATGGCGCAGTCTGCAATTTTGACTTCACTTGCAGTGTAGACATTCTAACGTATATAGGTTAAAATTGTTAGTGTTACACGTACATATGTCTCTTTCCTTGCTGTATATGGTTAAAGTACCTATTGAAAAACGAAGCTTTGCTAGGGAATGAGAACACGATACGTAGGTGAACCGATTACGTTATCGCGTTCTTCTATTAAAGTTCAAGATCAAGTGTCCTTAGAGTTTTTTCACAACAGCGCAGCCACTTGTGAGTGAAACAATCTTGGCACTGTCATGGATGAGCTCGTTCGAAATTATGGCCCTTTGTTGGTTCAAGACAGCTTCTCGCTAAAGACATCCTTAGCGGCTCACGCATGTTTTTCAATCAGGCAGCGTGCTTTTCTTCGTTGTAGCTTTGTGAATGTGGCTGTTGAATTTACTGCCCCTCGCCATTGTTCTTGCAGCCAGTATATCATAGTTACACAGCTCTCATCTCAATCCTGCAGAATTAAACCTTCACTTTCAATCACCCATAAAACAGCATTCATGGTTCGTAGTCGCACTGCTGAAAAAAATTTCACCAGTTAAGCATTGAAAAAGAAAACTTTCTTTTTGTAGCCCCGTCTGGACGATAATCTACTTTGTATGATCACAGTGTTGAAATTTTTAAATAGGTATTGGCACTAAATCAAATACGCACAGGCATCATGTCAAATGCAGATAGCAAGCCCTCACTTGTTAGTGCATGGACACTGTTGGCTAGCAGAGCATGAACTTTGTTTTATGAGTACACATTGGTCTCTGTTAAAAAAAGTAACATGCATATGCATCGCTTACCGAATTTGGGCTTCAGTACTTGCGATGCTCGAATACCACCGTGAAAGTCGAAATTTTATTCGGGGCCGCAGCAGTCGCAATTTGACGGCTGCGAGTGGCTAAATGTCAATGTATGTATGCACATAAATAGTTAAACATTAAAAAATACCACGTGACTTAACTTTCTGACCTTTCCACTACTTTGCGCCTCATAATAATATCATGGTTTTGGCGCGCATCACCACAATAGCTTTATCATAACTTGTAAAGCGACGAGGTACGTATGCAAATCTTGTCACGTAAGCACTGTGTCGCTGCAAAATTGAACCATATTGGCAATATTTGATTGCGAACAATTTAATTCCTTTTTCACTCAAGATATTCGTGTATGATTCACAAGAAGACGAGCACTTAAAATTGCGCTATGACGCAATAAGGCCCACTGATGTTAAGAAATGTTTTAATAAAACATAGGCAATGTTGTAGAAATGTTGCTTCAGAACAGGAGAAATTATATTAGTAACACGTCTCACTATACAAGCACCGGAGCTGGAAAACAACTTCTTACAAAGCTATCTCTTGGAGCTAGTGAGGAATACTAGTTCGAGTGAAATAACTTTGCATGCTTATAACAAGCGTGCAAACTTTTTTTCAAGTCTACGTGAATATATATCAATTTTAATATGTTCAACTGCAGTCAGTAGGAATGTTGTGATTCATTTATCAAGATCATTATAGAGGCTGCTCGTGCGTCTTGAAGTATACAACTGTTTCAAAGGCTCAGTATATTGAGGCATGGCGTCTGCGACGGCGTAGTTCAGTGGTGGTACTCAGCGACTGAAATTTCCCTATGCGTTAGTGACACGTCGTTTAATCAAAGGCGTCTCGGCGCTCTTTCGAGGTGATGCGAAAGAGAAGGAAGTTGCCACTAATGGAATAAGCCCATCTTCATCTAGGAAGGCAAAAACGTTTTTCTTGCCAGACCCGTCGGGCGTTGATGAAGGAAACTTTCTACCAGCGTGAACTTTACTTTCGTTCTCGAAAGAAGCATTGCTCGCCGAAGCTGCACTTATAGAAGCAGCGTGTTGTGGCGATTGCTTACGCTCGCATACTGATATGGGTTTTCTTCTAAATGCATGTAGGACTACGTACAGCATCTGCGCCACGCTTGCTTCAAGCGACGGATGAGGTGGTGGCGCTGGAAGTGAACTTTTTCACGGGCTGCACTACATCGCAAAGCGTGAAATAATTAGCAGAGTAAGAATACACGAAATGAAAGCTGATTTCTGCACAGTTTAAGCGTGTACTTTTTTTTCGAAGATAAAGCAGCAATGTTGGTGATGTTTGACGAGTGGTAAGAAGTGTGTCCAAAAAAGTGGAGGCACAGATAAATGGTGACAGGGAGAACGAACGGCGTTCCTTGTATACCCCAATTTTACAGTGAAAGCTTTTCTGAAATCACAACAGCAGCTAATTTCAGCCCGAAGTTGCGACTGCGGTCCGTAACCAATAATGGGTGAAGAAATAAAACAATTAAATTAGAAAAATATTTCTAGGATCAGATGTGATGTGTAGCAGTCAAGTATTCTGCCACAAAGCGAAGCTGTATGGGGCTTGAATCTCTCGCTAAAATGCCCTATAAAGGTGTCATGTGGGACAAGAAATTGTGGTAACGTATGTAGTATAGGGTATTAGACGTGTCAAATATTAACCAGGCGTCCCAGAATGCTGTTGGTCCAACGAGTAGGCAGTTCAACCACCCCCCCCCCCCCCATTTTCAAGTTCTCAGCTGAAATTCTTCTTCATCTTACGCAGAAAAAGGTGCGCGTATGCCTTGTGATGTATAGCGGGTTATTATTTGACGTGTAGCGGGGTGTTACAAAATAATTTTTACTCGGGTATTAGGATTAGCCTCACTATTTTAAAGCAGATAGTATCAATAGGCTAGATTCCCACATTTCGTTACTGAGAACCTTCAACCATGGTTGGAAGTTATCACTGGTAAAATGATCTCTTTCCACCTCCCCCATGTCCTGTATGGCTGAAAAATCATCTTACGCAAAATTTTAGACTTACATTTTTTTGAGTACGGGCATTGGTTGTTCTTTTTGATTTAGTGGTGTTGTCCCCCATCAGTATTGTATGACTAGTGTTAAAGCAGCGACTCTCGCAGCGTCGTTGTCAGTGCAAAAGTAACGACGATATTTATTGATATTACAGTTTATAAATGCCCCAGCAAGCGCACGCCGCCAAAATAATACTCGTGCGCGTGGTATACATCAGTACACCTGCCCGACATACATAAATCACCAACAGTTTTTGACTTACTCTTGCAGACAATTTACTTTCCAAATTATTATACGAAGGAACTGCACTTATTTGGGCAAATTTTCTTCTTGTTTGTAACATTGGCATATCTTAGTTCCGGGAAATAAAGATGGGTACTACACGCCAGATGCGTGTATCTAAAATCAACTTCAGAGTTGGCCATGATGTGCCTAGCGAAAATACACAACAGGAACGCGCACCCTATTGACATGACAGCCTGCACCAAAATGTTTCAGAAGTGGCTTTTTACTCTTTTCTTTCGAAGTCGCGCAGCCTTTCTTTGTTTGGATGCAAGAAAAAAACTGGTGTTGCTTGAGGAGTACGCCTTTCCGAGTAAAGTGGAGGCAAACATTTAAAACCAGCGTTCGCTTTCTGCCATTTTTTTTTTGCGAGACGTTCTCAACAATCCTCTCCTTTTTTAGACTTTTATCACCGCCAGCAAACTACTGCAATCGAGAAGGAATTTATTTATTTGTGTTTGGGAGAGAGTAACAAAGAGAAAAGGGCCGGTGAAGGTTGCGGAATCTGCGAAGTTAGACCACACTGAACGTCAAATGTGCACCGCAGAAAACTTTTTGCTCTGTTTCTAGTGCATTTACCTTAGGTCTAGGTTTCGAAATACGTGATTGGTTTTCTCAGGCGTTGTTTGAATTTGTATGAGTAAACTTCACTTTATGTGGCCTAAAGAAAATGTACAACGCCTACAGATGGTGAAGCAGTCTAGTGTTTGAATGCACCATTGGTGTCGCGAGTAATGACTTGCGGTCACTTCAGTTTCAATCAACTGGCTTGCTACAATCGTCCTATCTCCTTTAGATACGAACACGATGTGTGCTGCAAGTGCTTGTGCGCTAAAGTGATGCAACGGGTGAGCTTGCAGAATGTTAACAGTACAATGCATCATTTTGTGGTACCTCGAGCGTAGAGAAAAAATAATAATTACAGAAATGTTTTCAATGTGACGTAGCACAGACGCGCGACAGGTTGTTTGGCGAATCGGCCAGCCGGCTTGCGTAAAGCTCGATGCATGGGCTGTTACCATCGATGTTCGTTAACTTTACTTTTTGACATTATGCCTACTTATCGTTGAGTTAATGATGACCTTTGTGTCTGACCTGTTGTACAACATTTAATATTCCCGCAAGTAATATACGTACGGTCGCTCAAGCGCACATGTTGCATTTAGTAATGCAGGACATTTCCGAGAAATTTTCTGTGCAGTAGTTCCGCTCTGTTACCAGTTATTGATCGGGCTGCATGTAGCCTGGAGGAAATTCACAACGTGGCAGCTTGCCACGTTGTTATCTCAGCTGGTACGTAGCGCAATGCCATCGCACAGCGCGGCTTCGCTTGCACGGAAAGTGCTACTAGGGAGCTTTAGAATAGCGTTTGCAGACGCTGCGGGCGTTGCAGGCCTAGCGGGCACCATACGAGCTTTAGAATAACGTTTGTCCCTCCAAGGGAACAATCTAAAAACTTCAGCTGCCCCACAAACTCAAATGCATGGAAAATACACATAGCCTTGACACCAGCGCTTGCGGGCCACATGCGGGCCGCACACGTTGCCCGCTATTTCGGATTTTCTGCAGGCGCGCCGCGAACGTGAACACCGGCTCGCGTACTACGCATGCGCAGTGGCAGCGACCCCACAAGGGTTGGAGGGGCGCTATTCTAAAGCTCCCTATTAAGAGCTAAGGCAGTACATGGGGAATACATTTCAAACTTCATTTAGTCTGTGACGTATCTTGCCTAGCATGAGGAACGTCCTCCTTCACGTTACCGTTTAAGAAAGGTCAGTGGTACGGTGGAAAATAGCAGCGGTGTACGGGAGAGAGAACGGCTGGTTCTGTTGATTGCCTTCTGTGAAGTCATGGGTATTTTGTAGTGCAGACTCAGATATCACGTGTCGAAATGCTCCTTGGTTCTTTGAGGCCGGTTAAAGTGTCCGTTCACTAGGGTGGAGAATAAACAAGCTACAACTTGTACTTCACAAATGCTCTTGTGGCACCACTTGCTTAACGTGGCGAACAATATTTTGGTGTTCTTGTCGGTTTATGAAACACACTCAATTCTGAAAAACAAAAAAACGAGAAAAAAAGGAATAGAATGCCTATTCTGTAGTTAATGTAATTTTATTTTCAGAATATCTCTCTCAAGAAACAGAAAGTGTGATTCATATATATATATATATATATATATATATATATATATATATATATATATATATATATATATATATATATATATATATATATATATATATATGTATATATTTATATATGTGGTGTGTAGAAAGGCCGGGAGAAATTGCCTCGAAGAGCTTCATAGACAGATAGATTTCTCTAAATATAGTTATATTTTTTTAGATCCCTGTCTAGGGAACTCGTGTGTTCTAAATTTTGTTTTGATTGATTGATTTGTGGGGTTTAACGTCCCCAAACCACCATTTGATTATGAGAGACGCCGTAGTGGAGGACTCCGGAAATTTTGACCACCTGGGGTTCTTTAACGTGCACGCAAATCTGAGCACACGGGCCTACAACATTTCCGCCTCCATCGGAAATGCAGCCGCCGCAGCCGGGAATCGAACCCGCGACCTGCGGGTCTGCAGCCGAGTACCTTAGCCACTAGACCACCGCGGCGGGACTGAATTTTGTTTTCCTTTATGGATTATATATTGTTGTCCAATATGACGACGTTATGAAAAGACCCTTCCTTTAGATTCGTCATGACGATAGTGACCGAGCACAATGGTTGCTCTCCGTGCTAAATGATCCTACAGAATCGTCTTAAGCTATTAATAATATACTGGCGCAAGCTGGAAGTGGATAATAAAGGTGGAGACGAATAACTGTTCGCGGCTTCACCAAAAATAAATGTGGGGTGTCATCGATCCTAAAAGCTCAATACTTGTTCATTAGACCTCCTAATAGGATGAGGCACAATTGTGTTCGCTGGAGCACTTCGTCAATCTTTCGCCGAATATTGATTCCTAATGAATAATCGCTGCTATGGTGTCACTGTTGGTGCTGATATGGTATCACTGTTAGAGTAGATCGAGCCAGGTTTGGAGACAAATAACTTGGCCAATTCATGTAGCTATGAATCGGCACCTCGAACAAAGGCAGACGCCCCCATCACACCTAATTACATAGTCTACCTTAAAACGAAAGTCGATATGTTTAAACTAGTAATGGATGAAAAGCGCATAATTAATTTTGAGGAGACTAGGAACACATATACATCGGTCATCACCATATATGAATGTCGCTTGATTGTCGCAACAGCTCCTCAAAAATATTAAGAGGAAAAAGACCTCAAGTCGAGACTAAAAATACAGGTGTGTTCTAAGTAGGAGCCTAATAAAAGCGTACTAAGGCGTGTAGTGAGTGGTTTCTCGGTTTTCTGACTGCTGTCTCTTGTGGTGTGAGACCTGAATAACGGGTGCTGAAGATGCTTGCGCCCGAAGGCAGTTGGATTGCCGAGGAAATACATCAAAAAGTAATTCAGTAAGCCTGCATTGCTCCATTTAAGCTTGAGGCATGCATGCTGGCTACACCAACGAAGCCTTGCCGCTGGTGGTTCCGATTCATTAGGAAGCATTCAACATGTCTGTGTCTGCTATATAAAGAAAAAAAAATCAAGCTTCCACTTATCCCTCTCTCAAAATCCTCTGTAGGTACACGGAAAAGTAGGAGCCAATTAGTGTGGTGCAGTGGTGATATTCGTAGAATAATGATGGCTTGCGAAAAGCCCACGAGAGGAGCGACAATCGATGATGTGCTGATGAAACTCAGAACAGGTGTATACGTATACATCTAGATACAGACAAATCTCCGGCGTTCTGGAGAATAGTGTTACACACCTCCGACGCGTAGGCAGCTTACATCTGGTGGTGTAAATTTCTCAAGTTCTTTCTAGTTGTGGTGGTGGTAGCGGCGGTGGTAGCAGTAGCAGTATTGTTACTATAGTAGCAGGCAGTAGTAGTTGCCGCCATGTTGTTCTAGTGACTAAGGCACTCTGCTTCTGACCCGCAGGTCGCGGAATTGAATCTCGGTCAAGCGGCCCCATTTCGCCGATGATGAAAATGCTGTAGGCCTGTGTGTTTTAATTTAGGTGCGCGTTAACAAAACCAGGTGGTCGAAATTACCGGAGCCTTCCACTACAGCGTTTTATCCAAATGCATATGGTGGTATTGGGTGTTAAACACTAACAATTATTATTATCAATTTAATATTATGAGTAGTAGTAGAAGTAGTAGTAAAGCTACAAGCCCCGCCGCAGTGGTCTAGTGACTAAGGAAGGTACTAGGCTGCTGAGCCACAGGTTGCGGAATAAAATTCGGCCTGTGGCGGCTGCATTTTCGATGGAGGTGAAAATGGTGAAGGCCTGCGAGCACCGATTCGGGTGCACGTTAAAGAACCCCAGGTGGTCGAAATTTCCGGAGCCCTCCACTACGGCGTCTCTCATAATCATATGGCAGTGTTGGGACGTTAAATCCCACATATCAGTCAGTACAACTACAAGATGATCTTGTAATGCCACATGCTGCAGCTAACTAGCCATGTTCATTTAAAGTGGTCATTTCAGCCTTCGCCAGTAATGAAGTCAAGCTGACACGTTCTTCAGCAATGTAAAATACCCATGAAGTCCTCAACACAGGCACTTTTCTATAGTGAGCAACCTGAGTGTGTCATATACCAGAAAACACAAAAAATACACCTGAATATATACCTGAAAAAATAAAAATATACCTGAAAACACAAAAGAGCTTCAAGTACTGGTCGCGTTCTTTTCTGACACGTTTCCCAACAGGATGTTTAAGTCCGCATTTATGAGCAACTGTGGATAACTTGTGAACAACTATGATACACTTCTCTAAACTTGAGCCAATATTTGAACAATACTATATATTTATACAATTCTTGAAAGAGAAGCCTAATTTACCATGAAATGCGCACCCATGGCTTGATTTATGAATCCGTTATGTTTTTTTTAATAAAGTGATTTCAAGATCCTTCTTCTTCGCTGGCGCTTAAGTTCTTGGAGGTTGATTCCATATTTCGTGTCAACAGACCTCTGCCTGGAATCACATTTGTGGGATGTTACTACCAAGTCATCGATTTGCTGCATTGTATATTATTTTCTTTTTATACTTGTCTACTGCAATTATTTGTGCTCGTATTTCAACTGAAAGCGACATTGCTGTGGCCCAAAATGTCAGCACTTTTGCAGGTGTCATTATTTTTGAGGATATACAATTTTCAATTGCCGCTTGACAAACCCATCACGATGTTGGTTAACAATATCTCATAAGTTCTTCTTTTTTCGTCAGTGTCTGCCTTATGTTGAGAGAACTAATATGACTCAAAGATTTTTTCATAATTAGTCCTTTCAGTCCCAAAATATACACAGTTTGTTTGAGCATCTACATATATCTGGTAATGAAACTTGCCATTGCCACCTATTAGTGCTTATCAAATAATGTATTCGCCGCAACACTTTGTTTCTGTTCCAATTCGAATAATGTAACACACCAAGCTTGAGCAATTCATTCGAGAAAAAAGACGTAGTTGATATGCAATACACATGAATCAGAATGAACATTTCAAACGTTCGGTGTCAGTTGAAGCTTGCGTTTGTCTCCCTTTTCGTTGACTCATTTTGTTGCGTTTTACGGTCAATTTAGTAGTGTTAAGTGTCATCTACTACCATCTATCACAGTTACAGCGTATTTGCATATTTGGCCATACTACGGAAAGTGAACTCATTCATTTTAATTCTAGTATAGCATTTCACTTATCAGAAAAGTGTAAGGTTAGACATGAACCTGAACATAAGACGAAACACAATCCAAATTTGACACAGAATAACAATTGCGAACGCCGGCCAGACTTCTTATTTGATTTCTCTTGGAGACATGATTCTCTCTGATGGGTTGTTGTGAGTGATCCTAATTGCAAACGTTTCCTCTTGAATTCTACATCTGGTCTCAACTAACAGTAACAGGAATGACAACTTGCATCCGGGCATTTGAAGCAGAAAAAGGTACAAAGATAAGAAAATCGCATGATCACCATTATACTATCACAACATTTCGAAAGGTTGTTATCGTTTCCGCTCTAAGACATCTTCACGAATTATTTCGTTAGCAATGTCACGTGGAAAATTGCCTTCTTAAGACCAAATTTCCCCAAAATATCCGCCACACTCTATCAGCCTATTCCTGCAAATGCTTCTTGCTGAAATTCTTTCCTTCTCTTTTCAAATGCTAAGAATGTCAAGCTCGAATGCCCTCATAACAAGGCGAACTTTACTGATGTTCAGTAGCGGTGGTATGCGAACTCCCGTCCACGTAACTTACGCTCTGTATTAACGTAGAAGCCGCCGTCGCTCGCTTTGTAGGCTTCACGAAAGAATGACTGCGAGAGGCTAAACAAGTAAGGTATGTCTCCTTTCAGTAGGTTGCTTTATAATCATTGTAAGAAGAAGTTATAAGTCTAGGATTTGTCCCGCGGTTCTCTTCTTTGACGTCACTATAGACAAAGACCCGCTTCTCGTACTAGCGTGTCCCAGTGACTTCTCGAGTCGAGACCAGAGTACCATCCTAGCTAACATTCCACTTCCGAATTCCGCTCCACCCCCAATGACGCTTCCAGGAAAAGCACACGCCTCATACTCTTCCCAACACTAATCTCTGCGCGAATTAACTTTGTAAAGCAAACTTAGTACGAAAAGGTAAGATGGTTTAACGAATAAGACCCACTCGTCATGACGTGGCTAATGTCGCAATCCCGTCGAGTACGCCATCAAACATTTTCCTCCCGACAATACCTTACACCCGTGGGTGGGTATGTGCCCCTGGTATGCGGGTATGTGCCATAAGTGATGGACAGTTTATGTGTAGCCAAGAACGGCAACAACAGACATTGGTAATTGAAATGCGAGAGTCTTAAGAAAAACTGATATTGACAGCGTTGACTCAACGAACATCACGATTCCAGCAGGAATTGAACCCAATCATTCCGCGTGGAAATCAAGTTTTCTACCACAAAGCCACGCCCCTCTTTGGTACTGCTTTTGTAAAATGCACTATTCAGGTGCAATGTTGGTGAAGCGTCAACTGTGGTTGAAATGTTGGTTATCGTATTTTACAAACATTACATATGTATTCCTATGATACAGCCGTCTCGTCGGGTTAAGGTCAGTCGTAGTTAGGTGTCATACACTGAAGTTACTATTGTAGCAGCGTCAATAGTTACCATCATCGCGAACAGAAGCGTTACATGTCAGATTACTGCTTCTTAGTAATACTTATGTTGCTCTTATCATCGTTGCGCAAGTGTGAGCAACCAGTTATATGAAGCATGTGTGACTATGCAACATATGTTTGTGCGTAGAACGGTTTTACAAATATTGATTTTATTTTGTAACGTGTCTCTCAACAACAAAAGTGTAACAACACGCTTCTCTTTCATCTGCATGCTTCTTATAACGTCGATTCCCAAGTACGTGTGAGATCTGCCGAATTTTTCATCTAACCTTCAATTTAGACCATCTTGAGCGCAGTTTCAAGCCTTTATTTTTTTCGCGTGCTTTTCACTCTTAGCGTCACTTGAAATTCCAGCCAGGGAGAGTTTTCGGAATTGTCTTTTTATGTGAAGCCTAAGATTATTTTAGTGGAATGAAATTTTAAAAAAACTTTATTTCAGTCTTGAAGGACGCGCTTAGCGCATAGCGGGCGTCTCCCACGTGGGGACCGACAGGAAGTAACTTGCGGCCGCTTCATGGGCCTGCTGGATGGCCCATTTCTGGTCAGCGAGAAGTGAGCTCCTGAAGGACCTCTCCCACTTGTTTGAGGTAGAGTCGGGAGGAGTTGTTCTACACTCCCAGAGCACGTGTGCGAGTTTCGCCGTGTGTCCCCATGAGGGGCATGTGTCGCTGGGGTATGCATCAGGACAATAAACGTGAAGCGTGGCAAGGTTTGGGTACGTGTGTGTCTGTAATAGGCGTAGGGTATAATGTCTGTGGTCTGTTAAATTTTGGATGTCGGGGTTACGTTCAATTACATAACAAAACACTTTTACCTTGAATTCCGCAGGTTACTTACAAGCTTTGCAGTTTAATTGCCTTTATTAACAACAAATTTAGTAATCAAGCTAGGCCTGTACATTTTATGCATGGTAAAGTGGGACGCGAAGGCAACAATATCCTACCACGCTAAAACTGGACGAGTAACTGGAAAGAACGAAGTCCTGGAGAGCCGTCAGGGAAAATGAAATAGACTATCAAAAGAAAGCAAACTGGGATGTGCAAGCACCTTTCCTTTTGTTGGGTATCTACATATTCAGAACTTGCCGACTGCAAAGCAGTGGGCTTTGACGTTACGATCAAATACATGGCGATGGTATTTTTACGAAAAGGGTCTTTTGATGGCGAAAAGCCATTTTTAGGAGCTTGCTCCTTCGGCCCGCGGCTTGACCTATGTCGGCGGCGTGCACACTAGTGTTGCCTGTAGACTTCTGCGGTGGCGCTCAAGGTCGCCTCTCCGGTAATTCTAACAATGCTGAGTAAATGTCGAGCTACCCCCCCCCCCCCCCCCCAAGAGTTAAAATGCCCAAAGCGTCTGTTTTAGATAGCCCACGTAGTGGCCAGCTCCTAGTGGATTTGAAGGAATGAGAAGTGAAGAGAAAGGTGTGTCATGCTAACTGTTGAGGTCACCTCCACAACGCCACGAGGGAGATGAGTAGTGGGACAGATAAAGGAATGTGAAAGAGAGAGGGAAACAGGAGAGTGTCAGTAGTGTTTTGTGCGGCCACGCGATTATAAAAATGCTCACTAGATGGCGCGCCATCGCTTATGAGGACGCACACCACTCTCGGCACGTCCGCTTCCTTTCTCTCCGCGTGGAGCTCACACTCTGAGCGCACTTCCTCACCGCTCGGCTGCATGTACAACCCACAAGCCAAGGCAGCAGCCCGGCGGGCTCGCAAGGCAGCTGCAGCTCGGGCTCGCCGCTAAGACCTTGCGGGAAGAGCCCGGGAGGCCGATGCTAAGAGGACTCGCTTGTGAGCAAGCCTGGAGCTGTGGGCGAGTGAGGCAGCAGCGGTGAGGACTCTTCGTCGAACGAACCCGGAGCTGCCGGTCAGCGAAGCAGCAGCGAAGAGGGCTCGCCGTCAAGTAAACCTGGAGCTCCGGGCCAGCGAAGCACAATACGGAAGCGGTGGCAAGATAAGCCTGAAGTGGGGGCGCGGAATGTCGCGGCCAAGCCCGAAAAGCGGCCGCTACCAGATGACGCCGATGCGTGATTCAAGCACGAATTCTTCGACGCCAACTTCGGCCACAGCTGCAAAGTAATGCCCGCTTGTGGTTCAACAACAACATGAACACAATTGCTAGCATTCGCCTCGAGAAACAACGCACCAACGCCGTCCCAGTCGTTCAACGAAAATTCCCGGTTGCTGACAGCATATGCCCATGGAGGATTCATGGGTTAACCGATAATTCGTCATTCACTTTGGGTTTTTTTTTTCTTTTTTTCGCTTGACTTGTACCCGAGTTTAAAAAAGCTTTTGTCTGATAGTAAAAACTTGGACAACTATTCGCTAAGAGCACTGAAGTTTCATTGCCTGCGGGAGAATGTATTAGCACCGATGTTCAAATTATGAAATGAAAACTGGCTACATAAAAAAACAAAGAAATAAAAGGTTTCAGTTGTAATCCTTTCCCGGTCAATATATGTGAGGGAAGTATTAAGAAAAATCTCAGGAAGCTGTGGCTACTACTTAGGCTCGCATGACATCAACTGCTTTGCTGGGCGTTCTATATTTGATCTTCGACGGTCGAAAGTTTGAAAAAAGGCGTTTGTGCTTGCAGTGTCTTTGCACTTTATTTCGGCCACAGTGAAGTCACGCTGCTTTCGAATTCCAGATCTTAAGACACTCGGAGCCACAGGAAACCTTTCACTGATCAACAAAAGTCTATTTATTGCACTGCACTGGCAGCTGCTATTTCAATGCGTGTGGGGTTTGCTGTTTCAATCAGATCACCTAATTATTTTCTATTAATTATTATGGCATTCAATCACTCCATGTATCGCGTAAGCTTATGCTCCGGTAATATACGTACCCGATGAACTCCTTACTTAAACCCGAACCATCTATGGCTTAGAACATCTATTTTTCAACACACATTGCCTGAATTGTCAACGCTTAAACGGAGGTGCTTCGAAGAGATACAAGATCGAAACCCGTCCCCAGTGACAATAAGAAAAAAATAATGGTACTGAGAAAGGTACGTCTACCAGCATTAAAGAAACTGAATGAAAACAGTCTTGTCGCACACAGACTGGAAGCGGCAAATAAGCAAAGAGAAATACAGAACCGAAGTTTCTGATTGTATCCAAGGAATCAGGAAAGAACAACTTTTTATTCTTCTTATTTGGGCGGAACCACCGAAAAAGGCCCGCGATAAGCGTCCATTCACGTGCCACTCCTTTGGCATCGGTGGCGAGTTGGAGGACCCGCGCGACCGGGACGGAAATATTATTGTGCCGTAACCGAAGCACGCACACAGTGAGCTTCTTTAGTGACGCAATAAAATTCAGCTGTGACTGACTGGATGTTTTTCACAATGGATACCACGTTGAGCTTCGGTCGTACTTTTCTTGGTGTTACGATGAACGCGGCTGCCTGGATGGATGCACTCGAACTTTTTTATTCACTCTATCAATATATCTTTCCCACTTTTGTGTGTTTGTGAATGCTACGTGGGCTTTCGTTCGCATTATTGATACTGGCAAAAGATCGAGAAAACGATAGTATCATGGTGAGAGTAAAAATGGCACTGCCTTTGAAAACGAGGCCATTTGATTACCTTTGGGCGTCTTTGTGAGAGGCTGTCGCAAGCGGCCGCTCACAGCGAATGCGTCGATCTGAAACGTAACTTATAGACACAACGCTCTAGATTAACTGGTGTAGAGACCAGAGCCATATATAGGTTTTAATTCAAAAGAGGGATGTTGTTTCAAGCACAATTAAGGGAGCCCTCTATTATTTTCGCGCAAGTGCGAATAGTAGCACTGTTTTTGAGAGCCTCTGTATGGGATTTTATCCTTTTCTCGGAGCAAAGGCCATAACATCTAGGAAATATTCGAATGCAGCTCGTGCTCTGTTGGTCATTTGCAGAGAGAAGTTCTGAAAA
Organism: Rhipicephalus microplus; assembly: GCF_013339725.1. NCBI lineage: Eukaryota > Metazoa > Arthropoda > Arachnida > Ixodida > Ixodidae > Rhipicephalus > Rhipicephalus microplus. The sequence continues at coordinate 63,004 of NW_023613198.1, forward strand.
GAAATTGCGAAAAGAACGAGACGTGAAACTTCAGTGTGAATGGAGATTTGAGGCACGCAATACTTGCCTATTTCTAACACACCACAGTTGCTAGAAGGCGGTAACTGCATTCTTACTTCTTTTCGAAAAATCACACTTAAGTAAGACGTGGTTCCGGCTTTAGTTGCACCGTGTATTTACACGCATGTGCTGCTTAAGGCTAAATGAATGTTTGAAACAGGGTTGACTTGCTTCAAGTGATGATTTGTTCAGTATGCGATGCATTCAGTACGAGATCAGTACTCCTGCATCTGTATAGCGAATGATTAAGCACACGAAATTGCGCATGTTTGCATAAGCAAACTGGCGTATGGAGGTACAAGGTAACAATAAGGGCATTTGTATGAAAGAGTTAGTATCCAGGGGGCAAGAAGAGAGGTGCACAGAAAATGCTTATGTCCAGTGTGCCCCTCACCTACAAGCTTAGTAGTTCTCATTCAGGGTAATGTTCGCTAAACAGTGGTACTCCCACAGAACACTTGCCACTGAGTAAAGCCTACACATTTCTCCGTCACTGAGCCTTCGTGTTGAGGCTGCGTCACGTGTTCATGCAATGAATTCGGACCTTTAATGTCGCGAAACGTGCGAGGTGAGAAAATAAAGGGTAATAAAAATTCATTTTCTTGTTTGGGTGGATCTTTTGGTCGTTAGATTGTAGTCCTGGTATTCTTTCAACCTTTTTTCAGGCGCAAGAGCCATTGGCTCTCTGTATCAACTATTATTCCGGTAAAAAAACAAACGGTTTAACAATTTTGTTAGGCCCACAAATATGTATGGGTACGTTAATTTTAAAATGCGCTTTCTATAGTATTTGCGGACTCCCAAAGAATTCTCAAAAACAAATATTTCTCTTCGTGGCTTTGGAAATTGCCATGCCGTCAACATTCGCCCTGACGACAAGATGCCATGCACTCGTCATCCAAAATACCTGTTTATCCACTCCCAGGTATGCTGGCTACCTGCTCTTTTTTCTCGCATAGTGAGCAGAGTGCTCAGCCAGGAGATACAAGCCTACAAGTGTTGCATAGCGAAGGAAAGGGCAAATAGAACAAGGGCGTCTTTAGTATCATGAAATCCATGTAACTCCATCGTTATGAAACCAGTTCCGAAAGTTTCTAAACTAATGTGATCGTTGAGCTTTAATGGGTAATCGTGACCCCTCAACTAAATCTCGACCTCTGGGTCCGTTATGGGGCCGTTCTAGATGCTGACGATCGCTAGAAAGAAGCCATAATATCAATGTTTTCGGAACTCAGTGATTTTGTAGGGGACATAATTTATTGCAAAGCCCTGCGCTGGTGCACTTTTTATGGTGTCATCAATTCGTATATTCGCAGCATTTTCGGTAGCACTTTTTCTGCTCCATCCGGACCACTCGAGCACTCCGTCAGAGTGGAGTATTTCAGTGAAGAGTTTTTCGGACACTGCAAATCCGTCAAGTAAATTCACCATTAAACAACTTCCAAATTACGTTTCACTTCCGCCACCTCCACTGAAGCCGATTTTCACTGAGTGGTGTTTAAATTTTTTCTAAGATAGCCTAATTTTCATGTCGACTTCATATATGTTCATTGTTCTCAATGCGCTTGCAGCACTACTCTACATTAGCGATAGTTGTTAAATATGATAAGGAAGTGTTTCTCGGCATATTAGGCAGAAGAGCTTGTAAGAAAAAAAATAGTGCTCGAGAACGGTACTTGGTCGCATACTAAAAGTGTAAACTCGCACTATACCTAAAAACAAAAGCAGCATACTATAAATACGCGATTGAGAACATGACAAAATTCACAAGACACCACTTTTAATTGGAAGGGTATGTGGGACGACACGACAGCATGTCATCGTCTTCAAATTGTGTGCGCACACACAACACTCATCCATACACATATAAAATGAAAACACCAACAATGGCGCACTGGAACATGTTGCGGCAGACAAGCTTTCATAAGGAATGAAGACACGACCCATTTCAGTTCATTTTACTATGATAAAAATAACTCTAAAAAAACGTAGATTGAGTAATTCGACGGTAACAAAGGCTGCGACATTTTCCGTAGACTCAAAGCTGTACACAAACTCGTACTGTTTGATGACATCATTTCTCGAGGGCTATAGAAACACATCAACTAGTGTGATTCTGCGTTGGCCAGCAATATGGTATCAGAACACATATGTCTCGCGATGATTGAAAAAAAATTCACAAGGTGAAGCAGCCTGCTAGAAAATCTGCCACCGCTAGGCTCTGGTGAATTATACCGACGTAAATAACGACTTTTGCAAGGTCATCTGGCACTCAGGACGCTGTTACGTGGCTATAGTTCAAGGTAGGCAACATATTGAGCGCATGAAGTGCTTCGGGTACAATAAACACTTACGACACCCGCCATGGTAGTCTATAGACTATGGTGTTCAACTGCTAACCCGCAAATAGCGGGATCGAATCCCGGCCAGATCGAGGCATTTTAATAAAGGCAAACATTCTGGAGGCGTATGTGCCTAGGTTTAAGTGCACACTGAGAACCCCAAGGAACTGAAGTTTCTGGAGTCCTCCACTACGACGTCTTTTATATCGTAGTTTTGCGACGCCAAACAACAACAATCAATATTATATAAACACTTACGGTTCACGATACCCATGATCAAGATTTCGTTATTGTGAAGTTACAAATGTGAGGGCTTCGGAAAGCTGAACTGTCATATGTGGCCACCTATTTCAGCAAACGACACGTGTGCACAATGTTACGTGCATAGTAGTAGGTTACAGAAATTGCTAGTTCTAAGCAATGCCATCCTTAATCTGGTGGCAATGTTTCAACAGGCCTGCCAGAAATTACTCACTAGGCAGACCTTTTTGCTACTTTGTGTCACTAGTATGAATTTGAGCAATGATTTGTTTCTTCAACTGGTCATATTCTCCAATAGCTTCGTTTGAAATATGCGCTATAGTCGTTACTCTGTGATACTTGAGCTGGTAATACGGCTGCTGTCACACACTGTCGAAAAACATGCTGCTATTGAAACCCAAGTAGCGTCAACCTTCATGCGTGAGCGTCACTGCCCAAGATTACCATGCGATCTCTTGAAGTGGTAGGAATGGTCTTCAGCAATCAGTGCGGTTTTGTAGTGCAAGGGCCATAACAGGCCAAAGAGCAATGGTCTTCAGCATGTCTGGTGTCGGTGTTCATATCACAGAACCAAAGAAACTTGAATACCTCAGTTTGCGAGTTTTACACACAGGCCTGCTTCTGTTCCATCCACTTTCCCTGACCCAGAAACACTGTAGCGCGAAAGTTATACCATTTTTGATTTGTGAAAACAACAAATCACTAAAAATTCGATAGGCAACACAAGAAAACTTTTCACGGGGTGATGATTTGGTGGTAAAAAAGTCTTAGTGCATATACGGGCAAAGGAGAATAGATGAACATTACAAAAACATGGCCTTTTTTGTATTGTATTGGTTTCTCTACTTGTGTCCCTATCTACAGGCCTAGTTTTATTTATCCTGAATCCACACCAACTAGGCCAACTCCTTGTCGTTATAAGCACAATGTTACTGATTCCCTCTCCACCCTTTCATTCAAGAGATTTACTTACAATTTGCGCCAGTAGACATGCCATTCAGCAGCTAAGAAATCATTTCTGCATCGCACCTCGTAAAAAAGTAACATGGACTGGCTTTGAAGACAGGTTGTATGCTACACAACCACACTTAACGCTCATACGCGCGACATCACGATGATTACATCAGACATTTTACTTCGCGACATTTTTATGTATCATTCTGTAATGACATTACGCCTTCGCTTCAATCATGGACTTCCGTAAGCTGACACACACCACGATCCACTCCAAGCTACCACTTCTTAGCAAAATTATCACACTTTGAGAGAGTTATGTTGCTATTAGAATACTCGCTAAAATCACTGAGAGTCACAAATCTAGGCACGTTGTTGCATGGTCTTATGCCACAGCTAGTAGGCGTGGTACTTTCTGCCACAGCAAACCACAAAGGTCGTAGTAAGCAAGAGGACATATATGGCTTAACACATACCGCAAAATAAGTGACGAAGATTGTTATGATGTCTTTCTCTTCTTGAAAAGTTTCACTCACAGGTCTATTTGACAAAAGCATCGTTGTCATAACTGACTTTTGTTCACAATCAATTTAAAAACCCATATTGTCTACCAAAAGACATTATTCAATCAGGAATGGGTGGGTGAAGCATTAGCGGAATAGTATTTTTCGTGCACGCTATGGAAACAGCAAGGAACAATATGAGACAAAACCTTTGGAGTCCTGTATAAAATCAAAATAAAACATGCCGCACAGTTACACATGGTGTGACGAAATCAAGGCCTGGCACTATAATGATAGCATTTCGCAACATCTTGGTATCATAACCACATTATAATAACACAGGAAAATACATAGGTGACACTGAATTTTCAAAATTTGATGCAGCACGCATGCTTTTAAAGAGAAGTCAGTAAAGTTTCACGTTGCCTAAAAAAATACCTTCTCATATTGCAGGGAGCAATTCACAGTCTATTTGTGGATGGTTTCACAAAAACTGTGAAATAGAACGGGATATTACAAAGCCAATCGACGTGAAACATTCATCCATAATGCTTGGGTTCATAATGATCAGTTTTTATAACCTTGTTTCACGCCGGAACCTATGCCGGCTTTTTTTTATTGATATAATATATAAGGAGATGTTGGCACACCATTATGACGCCTGCTACTCCTTAGCCGTTGAGTGAAACTTCAACACGTATCTTGAAGTAAAACATACAAAGCAGCGCATGGAAACTAGAACAATCGGGCACAGATATGCAAAGACACACTTATACGCACATATCACAACATAATGATCAGTAAATGTTCCGAAGTCAACGAATGAAGTATCTGATAACGTCCATTGTTACTATTTGGTCCACCCAGCACAAAATAGCAAAGCACACGTCTGGTCCTTATAAAGATATATTCACTCATGTGTGCATAATAGTCGACACGTCATTCACTTCACTACACACACATTATGGGTGTCACATGATACTGCACATAATAAGTACACGTGTTATACAACTGGAAGCTCCTTATTTCTCAGTACTTGTCAGCAATTCCGCTGTCTTGTAAAAAACGTTTTAATGCTTTTAAAGCGTGCGACTGTAAAACTCCACTTGACCACGGGCCCAGAGAGATAGAAACGACAAAAAAGGAAGGCAGGGAGGTTAACCAGATGCTAGTATCCGGTATGCTGCCCTACACTGGGGTCGGGGAATAGGGGGTTGAAAGAGAAAGAGAGAGTTAAAAAATAATAGGAGAAAAACACCGACCACACACTCACAACACAAAATCAGTCCACTCAGAGGCGTTCCGACAGGCCAGTAGTTCGTATAAGCCCAGTAGCGCTTGCAGGGCTTTCTTCTGTGACGATGAGTCATGACGATGGTGCAGTATACTTTTTTCTGACAGCGGCTGGTTATCTAACCTTTTTAGTTGATTAGAAAGGTGTTGTCTTTCCAGGTTGTATTTCAGGCAGTCACACAGGATATGTCGAATTGTTTCTTCATCTCCGCAGTGTGCACAGTCGGCGGTGTCGGCTATACCTATGCGGAACGCGTACGCACGGGTAAACGCGACTCCCAACCTTGTCTGCACAGAGCAGTAGCGTCGCCTCGACGAATTTTGTTGGAAGCTGCATGCTTACGTTGGATCAAGGGATCGTAATCTGCATGCGTAAACAAAGGCTCATTCCAAAGAGTCAAGGAGCATTGGCGAGCAAGAATGCGGAGCCTCCTAGCAGCGTCCGTCCTTGAGAGAGGTATTGACTGGTCATTGTCTTCTGTATGGGCTGAACGGGCAGCTTGATCAGCTCGTTCGTTACCGATAATTCCACAGTGGCTTGGCAACCACTGAAATATAACGTGGGGTCCTTTCTCTGTTGTATGGTGTAGCATTTCTGCTGTTTCAAATACCAACTGCTCGTGTGGACCACGGCGTAGATTTGACAGAAGTGACTGCAGTGCCGCCTTGCAGTCGCAGAAAATCGTCCACCATTGCGTGCTTTGGTCGTTAATGAAACGCAGCGCAGCGCGAAGCGCTGCAAGCTCTGCTGCCGTTGTTGTGGTTGCATGAGCTGTCCTGAATTTGATGGTTGTGGCGTGCGTTGGAATAACGACCGCAGCTGTTGAGCTGTTTGGCAGGACGGAGCCGTCGGTGTAGACGTGGCTGCAGTCTTGGTACTTCTCGTACAGCTGAAGTAAGGCGAGCTGCTTGAGGGCTGGTATTGAGAAATCTCGCTTTTTCTGGATGCCTGGTATTGTCAGGTTGATGACTGGCTGTTTGAGGCACCATGGAGGAATTGAAGGTCTCGCCGCGGGCGTAAAACAAGTTGGTAGGGAGTCACCATGTGTAGTTATTGTTCGACAAAATGAATTATGAGGTCTATGCACTGGTAGAGAGGCTAGGTGGTGATGGGGAGTCCGGCCCACATGCCTTATGTGTGTCCTCAAAGCTTCAATTTCAATATGGGTCTGCACAAGGTGGTCTTTGGCTATAGCTGTAGTCGCCATTCTTGAGGCACCCTGAGGCAGACCTAGACATATTCGAAGCGACTGTACCTAAACGCTTTGTATCGTGCGTCGACTTGTTGTGCTGGCATTTGATAATGCAGGCAGACTGTATCGTAAAAAGCCAAGAAAAAGCACCCTGTACAGTCGTAACATAGCATTAGGCTGCATTCCCCAAGTCTTTCCAGCGAGAAACTTGAAAAAATGGCATATGCCTGTCAATCGCTTTTTCAAATACGACGCGTGAGGGCTCCATGATATGTCTCTGTCGACTATGGACACCCAGAAGGTTTTTCAGATCGACGATATGATATATTTGACCGTTAATTGACACTCTGTAATTCGACATGGGTTTGCACGTAAATGCCAGAAGAGCGCACTTTCCGGAGGAAATTTCCAGGCCTCGATTGCGCAGATACAAAGTAGTTGCAGTAGCAGCTCTCTGTATTCTCGCTCGTAACTGCAGGCGAGTTACCGCAGATGTCCAGATGCAGATGTCATCGGCGTATGTTGATAGATAAATAATATTTGGTAGGTACGTATTGAGAGCGATTAGTGTTATATTGAATAGCACGGGGCTCAGTGCACTACCCTGAGGGATGCCACGACAACGTAAATGTGCAGACGTGTTCCCGGTCTCTGTACTCACAAAATAGGATCGCATTTGGAGATAACTGCGTATCCACTTAAACATTCGGCCAGCCACTCCAATCTCTTCTAGTGCAGTAAGGACGGCTTCATGTGTAACGTTATCATAGGCTTCTTTGACGTCAAGGAACAGAGAGGTGCAAAGACGCTTATGGCCTTTCTCGTGTTCAACGTACGTGATTAGGTCGATGACGCTATCGGATCGATGATCGACAACGTCTAAAGCCAGCCATGGCATTTGGGTAAATCTCATGATACTCCAAGTACCACTCAAGTCGACCGAGAATCATTCTCTCCATCACTTTACCCACGCAACTAGCCAATGCGATCGGGCGATAGGAGGAGAGTTCCAAAGGTGATTTTCATGTTTTAGTAATGGTACTAGACGACTAGTTTTCCAACTTAAGGGGACAGTACCCTCTAGCTACAATCATTATATAGCTGAAGTAGAGCTATTCTCGTGCGCTAACCAGATGACACTGGGCTCTGTAGGAGATCCGTCAGGTCCTGGTGTGGAGGTCCGTGTTTGCATGAAGCGAGTGCTGCTTTCAGCTCCTGAGTGGTGAACGGGAAGTCCATACAGAAGTCACGTGGTGGCGGACAACTGCTCAACAGGGGTGAGCTTCTGATGGCTGGGAGTTTGCCCTGATAATCCGGCACAGAACTCTTCAGCAACGTTCACATCTGGTCGATTTAGTGAAGGGCTAAGGCCTTGAATGGTGGCTTCTAAAGTGGCGATGACCGCAAACCTTTAACCGTCCTCCATATCTGCGATAAAGGCTTACGAAAGTCGAGTAACTCGCAGAAAGTAATCCAGCGTTGGAATTCTAGCTTCTCCAACCTACGTTGATCTCTTCTGCATACGCCTAGCAGTCCATAAATCTTTTATGTCCTTCGTGCGCCGGTACCTTCTTTCCGCTCGTCGTCGCAAGGCACGAATCCGCTCCAGCTCTATGTCGATGTCCGTGATTCTTACAGGGCATGAGATCGTACACACAGTCTCTTTACAGTGCTCTTGGTGGCCTTTTGTAAATCGATATGTGTTCTTGCCTTGGTCTTCCATACGGACTGAAATTTTTTCCAGTCCACTCTTTTAACCATGTCGCGCACTCTAGGAAGGCGACAATCCTTGATCTTGACGTATGTTGGAATGTGATCACTCCTGTACGTTTCTATATCCGTGAACCATTCAGTATGTTTCACTAGGCTTCGCGAAACAAAAGCCAAGTCGAGACCGCTACTGTATGTGGAGCCAGGTAAAATGTAGGACTGCCATTGTTCAGTAACCAAAGTTGGAGGTCGGAGGCAAAAGACACCAAGTCTCTGCCATTCATGTTGGTATTCTGACTTCCCCATGATGTATGATGAGCGTTAAAATCCCAGTGATAACACACGGGTCAGGAGTTAACGCTATGATGTCTCGTAGCCTTTTTTGATCGAAACGGCTTGATGGTGATAGGTATGCGCCACCCACAGTGATGTTGAGCCTCCTTTTGTTCACTCTTAAGCATACGTATTGGTTTCCGTTATGAGGTGGTACAGGTTGAAGAATGTAGTGAGGTCTCGATGAATGTACACCAGAACCTTGCTGTTTTCAGTAACAGTAAACGACATAAAAGTTTCGTATCCCGAGAGTCGTATTGCACTCGATAAGTTCGGCTCAAATGACGATTACGGGAAACATATTGACGTACACAAATCGACGAAAGTCACCAATGCGCGATCTCAGTCCCCTGGCATTCCACTGCAGTATTGCTGCTTACGAACCTCATCCCTGAAAGACAGTGGTGAGTCAGCCATGATCTACTCTAGGGCTGCTAGCACTGAACCAAGCGCGTCCAGTACTTGAAGGGCACTTTTGGCTGATGGTGTATTCATGTCGCTTAACAACATGCGAATGGTGTCCACTAATGATCTTAGCATCAACATCACGCGATCATCTGGCTTCCCGGCCGTTGCAGCATTTTGTGCTTGTTCTCGTGGCGGCTTCTGTTGATACTCAACAGGTCGTGTAGGCGGCTTCTGTTGAGGCTCAACAGATCGTCTAGGCTGAAGGGGTGGCCATTCCTTTGGAGAGAGAGATCTTCCAGCATCTTCTCTTTCAGCGCAGATGTTTGCCGTGCTAGGAGCCGCGCTTGTCGATTTCACTTGAGTTCTGACTTTCTCGTCAGATTTTGCACTGTCCTTCGTGAGGACCTTCGACGGTGACGGCGCCTTCGCCTTACTTTTTGCGCAGCTTCTCTGTGAGTCGAGTTGTCTCGCACCATTTGCCTCAGAATATAAATCTTTTCTTAATCGAAGGACAGTCCTTGGAGGAAGCACTGTGAGTTCCTTGGCAGTTGGGAATTTCAACATAGTTGCATCACAGTCGTCTTCTGAGTGGTGTTCAGCGCATCGGGGCACATTTCAGAATTTCTACAAACCCCCTTCACGTAGCCAATCTTCTGGCACTTGAAACACTGCATATGCTTCAGAATAAATGGGCAAACCTGGTGACGGAAATGGCCAACCTTCACCTAAAAGGGAAGACAGTCACCCTTGAATGTTAGTCGCACACAACGAGAGTTGCCTAGGTGACCAGCATGCACAATGACGTTGTTTTCACTCTTTGGTTTTATAAGTACTGGAAGATCTTCATTGGCGATTTCAGTGTCAATGTCATAGATAACTCCTGTTATGGTGTCACCATTCGCTGGTATGATGGATTGGACTTTGATGTTTCCCAGCTCTGACACATGCTGTAGCGTGTTCAGTGCACTCGGGTTCCTCACGTCGATTGCCAAAATATTCTTCCTCGTGTTTATCCTGATGTGCTTAATCTCGTTAGGCACAATGTTTTCAAGGTACGCGGACAGTGCTTGCCTGTTGAGGAAGCGTAGATTGGCAGTAGTAGTCTGCGGCACAAACAGAATGGAGTGAGGCCATCGCTGAGGCGCTGTCCTCACAGTGGCTGTACTTGATGCCGATGATGCGTTCATGATTCTTCGTTTGGCCTTGCGGTAGAGCATAGGTTCGAAGCCGTCTTCCGAGGACTCGTAGTCTGATGCAGAGAACAGCTCGGTGTCCTCGCTCTCACTAGATGGATTACCGTGCTATCTTGAAGCAATGCCCGTGGATGAACTGGTACTGGGCGGGATCTCCGGGGATTGTACATCCATGACCGCGATGTAGGGGGCTGGAGACCCCGCTGTTGCGCTGTGGAATGCAGAAAAACAGCCCAGACGGCAAGATGTGTTCCGCAAGAGAATCACTTCGTCTTCCTTCTCCACCCCTTCTCACGGGCCCAGAAGTTTCTTCGTGCTAAACAGCCTGTGGTCTGATGCCAACAGTTTGGATTCAAGACGGCGTCTCGGCGTGTCATGATGTGCACAGTCTATGAGAAGGTGACATACATCTTCAAGTATAAATCGACATTTGCATTCGGGAGTTCCCTGCCGATTCTGTGCAAGAAATGTTTTGTGTATGCGGTGCCTAGCCTCAATTGGTGAATTAGAGTTTCCATACTTCTACTAAATGCCAGCGTAATTTTCAATTCAATGAATGAATCGATGTGATATAAATATCAGCTCTTTGTACTTTAGTCAAACCAAGCAGTTTCGCCCATTCTGAAAGTTGTAGTCTTTATAATACTACGCAATTTATTTTTCGAAATTTGTAAAGAAACAGTAACGTCCTTACGGTGTGCTTGTCGTGCTGCTTCATCGGCAGCTGTGTTTCCAGGAATGTTGCAATGGCTAGGTATCCACTCGAATTTGATCTCTGTTGCGCCTGGTTTGCTTTGGTCAACTCTTGCAGCGTTTCGTATGTCATACCATCCCTTCCTTGGTGTCACTGTCATACCATCACTGTCATACCATCACTGTCATACCATCACTGTCTCGTTTGTACTGGAGAGTGATCTTAATGCGGCCTGTGAGTCACTGAAAAGTACCCATTTTTAGCGTCTGCTTCCGAGTTTATAAAATTTAGAGCATACAGAATAGCAAAGAGCTCAGCTGTAGTCTATGACGTCATGTGCCATAATTTAGGCGATTCCTGAATATTGAGCTGTGGTTGATAAATGCCAATGTTGAAGACGTTGTAATGATTGAGCCATCTGTGTAAATGCGTATGTACCCTGGATATCGCATGTGTATCTGATAAAGCGCTAGTTGTTGAGCAGCTTGAATGAACATGTCTCTCTTTCTGATATTGCCATCTACTGAGAATTCAATGCTTGTTTTGGCAAGCAGCCATGGAGAATAGTAAATGTCAGAGCTCCAAAATTCATTTCTTGGTACTATATGTACATTGCTCTGTATATCTTTATAAGCATTGCTTTGATCCCTTCGTAAAATATGCAGTGCCAATGGGTGGTCCTTGTGTTGCGTTTGTAAACCAAAAAAATGGCGGCATGTTGCGATTGTCATTATGACTAGAAAGGGTGGTTGTCGAGTCTCTGCTATGAGAAGGCTGCTGGAAGTCGTTCGTGGAACACCTATGCAGATATGCAGTCCCCTAGCTATTAGTCTTTGAAGTAGCTCTTCTGAAGTGCGGGAAAGGCCGTGTAAGACTGTCACAGAATATGCAACTTTTTGTCGTAATAAAGCATTGTGAACGGCGTGCATAAATGATACAGATCCGCCCCATGATGTCCCAGCAATTATGCGGAGTATAATCACAAGCGTATTCACCTCGTTTTCGAGTTTCTTTATGTGAGGTGCCCATGATTGCTGCCGATCAAGTATTACTCCGAGAAACCGATGCTGTGTCACAATCATTAGTGGTTCTCCTTTTAATTTGAGATTGAAGTTCTCTACCTTCTTATGGGGGAATGGCAAAGCAGCTGTCTTTGCGTGCAACAGAATCATTCCAATTTATTTTAAAAAGTTGTTGATAATATTTACGCCATCTTGCAATGCAATCTGAATTACCCGTATGTCCGTGCCAGACGCCCTAGTGCACACATCATCTGCATATAAGGAGTATTTCAACCTGGAAGGCAGTCTTTTAGCTAAATCAGTCATAACACAGTTGAAAAGAAAAGGGCAGAGCAAAACACATTTAGCATTCAGTAATTAATTCAACAAGGCACGTAGCAAGTTTCTTTCATGCTATGTCACTGCTGGGGGCGTAAAAAACAACTACAGTGCAAAATGAAACACAACTTGTGTATACAATTTTAGCAAAAGTTTGACGAAAAAAAGCTTTCATCTATTGCATTTACATTATCAGTGGCAAGTGAATAGGCGAGGAAGAAGACACAGGTGAAACTGCTATGTGTTAAATACATAGGAGGACACGAATACCATAGACAACCATTGCCTTGTACTTTTTCAATATTGATGCATGCATTGTATACAATGATGATTGCCACTGCTGTTGACTGTCTCTGTCATGATTTTATGAACAGAGGACAATAGCAGCACTGAA
>NW_023613199.1:0-52002 GCF_013339725.1 Rhipicephalus microplus
CATTCAGTAATTAATTCAACAAGGCACGTAGCAAGTTTCTTTCATGCTATGTCACTGCTGGGGGCGTAAAAAACAACTACAGTGCAAAATGAAACACAACTTGTGTATACAATTTTAGCAAAAGTTTGACGAAAAAAAGCTTTCATCTATTGCATTTACATTATCAGTGGCAAGTGAATAGGCGAGGAAGAAGACACAGGTGAAACTGCTATGTGTTAAATACATAGGAGGACACGAATACCATAGACAACCATTGCCTTGTACTTTTTCAATATTGATGCATGCATTGTATACAATGATGATTGCCACTGCTGTTGACTGTCTCTGTCATGATTTTATGAACAGAGACAATATAGCAGCACTGAAAGACTGCACATCCCACTGAGGTTTAGCTTGTTTTGACGGGGCTTAAAAGGTTCAAAACAAGAATTTGTTTTTACCAAAACAGAAAAACCTGCGGATATCTGTGTAGCAAAATATGTTGCACATCGAAAGAAGCTTATCAGTTTGAAAGCAATTGATCTCCATGATTACTGTCTGACACGCGAAAAGCGGCTCATTGAATGTGGCCGATTCATTACTTAAAAAAAATACGCCTTTGAAATTTAAGGTAGCTGACACCCGGTCAGAAAAAGTCAAACGCGATCAGTGAAGCAACTGCTCAGTGGAATTCGCGCAAAACAGTGACCTCCCAGCCACAACCAAGTGAGAAATATTGATTACGAAACGAATACACAAGGCATGCAACTATTTTGTCAGTTCATTACCAAGTTGTTGTCCTTTTGTCCATTGGATGAATAAACTGCCTTAACACAATTATTCTTGTTCATTCAGTCTAGATTTTATTATTTGTATCTAGAGGTGAGCTCAACTTATTTTATAAGTTATGCACTGCTCTGCATAACTCTAGTATTTTCATTTATGATTTCTTGTTTGTGTGTGCCACTAATTTTAGCATTTCAACATTTGGATTTGCAGTGAATGTAGCTTCCAAGTTGATACTTTGTAGAGAGTGGTTATGCGCACCTTTGGAAAAGTGGCAAAGTACTTTCACTGGTTTACGGACGTCGTTAGAAAGAAAGTTGATTTTTCGAAGGTATTCAGAACAAGTACTATGACAGAGTAGCCTCTTTCTCAAGAAAATATAACACCATAAATGTCAACTACAGATACACATATAATCATACTTGCGGGCACAGGAACACCAGCCGGAAAAGGAAATGTAATCTTTTAGAGTAGAATGACAAATGAACACCAACCTGCATCACCATCAAAGAAGCAACTAACAGCCATACCGCCACAACAGTTCACATGCCCAGTGGAGTTCACATATGCAAACGAGCAGCATTGAATTCCCTTCTTTGCTCGAGACTGCCAATGTGGTTCGACTTGAAAGAACAAGCTCGCCAGGTCAGGATACATCCAAGAGGGGTACACTGTCGACGATGTCGGCAAACAGCAATCGCAGGGTGATGGCTGTGACGACCGTGGAACAATTCATGATGCGAGGCAATCGGTTGGCAATGAGGGCCTGCATTATGAAGAGGAAGTGATTAGACCCATACTAGTAGCTTATCAAGCAAACAAAATAATAAATGGGAACACTTCTGTAAAAAAATGCAGACAATAGGCTGACAAAATCTGTCTGCAACATTCTATGAAAGCCGTGCCAGGACTACAGAAAGCTATGTAACAATGCACAATCCAGGAGTGAAAAAACACAGCAGTGAGGAAACTTAAATAGTGCAGAGATGAAATTTGTGAAGCTTTATTGAGCTGAATGATTGGCTCCTTACTTAATATTGATGGCAAGAATCAACGTTTCGAGCTTATTACAGTCTTAGTTCAGTTCTTCAGCTCAATTATTTCGTCCACCTTGTTATCTTCAAAGTGGCAATGTTCATTGAGCTAATTTAAACGAGCTCAAAGAAAATTGTAGTAGTTTAAAATTGCAATATATATATGGTGCTCACCAAACAGATGGCACTCACAGCGTAGTATTCCTTTTTGTCACTCCTCATCAGCTGCATCGGTGGCAAAGTAAGATGAAATTCTCTCCTCATTTTTTTCTCTGGCACGTGCATATGTACCTAAAACAAAATGAAAAAATTCATCCAAAACATGAAAATAAATCTATCACATGATTTTTGGTACACCACAGTATGCATCAGAGTTATAACTAAGGAGCAGATGTAAAAATGTTCCAAAAGACATGCCACTTCATGATTAAAAATATAGACTGATACTTAACACAGCAAAATATAGCAAAAACTACATAAACGTTTCGCCAAATATGCAGTTGGCATCCTCAGTATGCCCCTGCACCAAATGAGCGGAGGTTACACAGTTTGCTGCTTGTCTTGTATGCCGCTTAGTAAGCGGCCGCGGTTGTTGTCGCACGCCAACTTGTCACACTAATGAATCAAGATTCGATAAGATTTCTCTTGCCCCACTTTTGTTCCCGAACTAGCGTTGTCTCATTATTGAAGTCGAAGGCATGTCCCCTTGTCGAGCAGTGTTCGTCGAGTTTTGTCTTATAATGTGTGGCATGGGTGGCTTTTGAAATGTTTCCCTTGTTATCTTTGAGCCCTGTTGGTCGCTTCCTGCCTATTTCACTCATGCATAAGGTGTCGCATACATCATTGTTCAGCACTTGCAGTCATATAGGTGGAAAGCGTGGTTAGTGAATTTAACGAAGTCATCATCTGCGCAAGTTTATCAACGACACCCAGAAACACATGCAAAAGAGAACAAGAAGTGTGCCGCGAGAAAACACAAACCCCATTGTTTTTGTACCTTACGTTGAAGGTTTTTCAGACTCTGTCCACTGAAAAATAAAACAATTTTCAAGCCTCATTGTACCTTGATAAACGTGCTCTCTAAGCCCAAAGAGAGCACCCCTGCGAACGATCAAAACAGGGTTGTTTACATTTCTGTGCCATGGCTGCGACACCACATATATTGGCAAAACTGGCAGGAAGTTGTCAACGAGTTTTAATGAACACAAAGAGGATATCACAAAAGCCACTCATTCTCAGACAGAACTCGTCAAACACTGCTTGAAAATGGGGCATGCCTTCGACTTCCGTAATTTGAGGACACTGGCTCGGGAACGAAAGAGAGGGAAGAAAAAGCTTTTCTAGTCGTGGTTAGACCGTCATGACCAGTCAGCGTGCAACAACAATCACGGCCTCCATCCGGATGAGTGGACACATACAAGACATTCAGTGAATTTGGTCACCTCAACACATTCGGTGCCAGTGCACACTAAGCATGCCACTCACATAAGAGGCGAAATGTCTGTGTAGATTTGTTATATTTTGTTGTGTAAAGCCAGAGTACATATTATGATCACTAAGGAGCAAAGTTTTAATTCCATGTTAATTTGGTTAATGTTCAAATATTTATAGAGCAAAAAAATGTTATTCAAACAAAAAACAAATATTTATATAGACTTGCTTTCCCTCTTTGCATACATAATTCATTCCCGAGGCAAAATAAACATTGCAGCTTAGCATTGATGTCATGTGTTGACTACTGATAATTTGCCATCGCATAATTATGCTATTGCCAAAGAACTACTTTCTTGGAAATTGTTATCTATGCATCTCTTCTATTTGGCTACACAAACTGTGTTAATTCAAAAAGGGCAACAGTTGTCCACCAAATTTTTGGTTAGTAGTGAGCTCAACGGGTGCTGCTCACTCTACCAGATTGCTCCTTCTAAATTTAAAGCATCAAAACAAACTTGACCCAATTTCTTGCATTTGCCTTAAGTAAAATTCCAAAATTTCCCACAATTTTTAGACTAGTACAAGCTTAGTTTTTTGCTCTACATTTTGTCCAAGCATTTGCCTTAAGTGAAATTCAAAATTTCCCAAATGTTTTAGAATTGGACAAGCTTAGTTCTTTGCTCTACACTTTGTCGTATAAGATTAAGAAATTTATGTACTTCCTCGTCATGAAGACACTGTATCAGTGGCTTCGCAGAGGCATTCCCTTGAAGATCATGTTAAGCTGCAAATTCACAACAAAAATGGCTAAGTCACGTAATATGCCTAGCCTTAATTATACTGATATAACTTATATTAGCAGCATTTTGCCTCATGCAAGGCAACCAAATACCTGCATTTTATGACATTTTGTTTACAACATACCATCTTTCTGACACTAAACTATTCTAATATGCATCACTCTATAATGCCTCTGTCGGAGCTTGAAGCATACTGAACAAAAACAGGAAAAAAAAGACAAAAGCGTCAAAATTCCACTTGAGAGCAGCTTCTGTTCCGATAAACCATCTACTTTCAGTGTTTCTCAAGATCTGTCTGTATTTTTCAAACAATGCTAGCAGGCCGCAGCTGCACACCAGTCTTTGTGAGGCAGCACCTTGATGGGCATGATGTCAGACGTCCCTGCGGCATGATGACGTAGCAGGACAGGATCCTGTCCTGCTACTTCCCTTTCTCCACTTCTGCTTTACATCATGCACTCTTCCTTCAACAGAAGAAGGGAAGTAGCAGGACAGGATCCTGTCCTGCTACTTCCCTTTCTCCACTTCTGCTTTACATCATGCACTCTTCCTTCAACAGAAGTGCTAAGATGGCCCCCTTTTCAGGGATTTACTCTCAAACCGGTAGCATTATTCACTGCCGGCGCTATTGATATTCGTTCCAGGAACCCTCCAGGGGGAATGTAGCGAGTTAAGAGACACGAGCGATAGCTGGCAAGGTTTGCAAACCCTTTTCAGGGGATGTTAAATGTTACCTCCTCTACTTGCTCACGTGGCCACTAGATGTGGCAGTTCGTAAAAAACACCGGAGCAGATGACATGTGCTCCGGCGTTCCCTTTAACAGTGGACCCCTCTGCACATATACTGTGGGTGTTGCGCATGGTTCGCTTGATACTTATTTCGCTACAAACAGAAGCTACCGGAAAACTACCTTTTACAGCTTCCTGGCTATCATTACACAAAGCCCCTTTTCCATGCCTTGCAGTGAGTGAAAAAATGGTGATTTCAAACGTCGGCCGCTGCGAAGTTCCGTTGCGAGGCTTGCCCATCACTTCCAACCAAAGGTGACGGGGCAAGGTCTTGGCTTACGGACAGCGTCCACCGAGAATCGGCAGTCAAAGCAAGGAGGTCAAGAGTTGCCCTCTCGTGCAAGCGCCTAACGCACAGGCGTCTCCTTCATCTTCGCTAAGTGCCACGCTTGCTCCTGTCGATGATGCACCGTAACAATATGAATAGGGATGAGGGTGACATCGTTCCTGATGCGGTGCAAGCGTGGTGAGTTGACAGAGGGATTGATGAGGTCAAGCAGGGCAACATTCATACTTGGAGGGCAGTCTCACACTTACATACGCGAATTCATAGCTCAAATTTAGAGAAATATTCGAGTCGATTCTTTCAGCTATAAAACGAGTTCTGCTCGCACTGCAATTAATTTGTAAAACAGATGCAAATTGCACTCGCTGAATTTTGAACTATGAATCTGATGATCTCATATTCATGCATATTTCTAATCTAAAAAGTGGGCATTTATTTGATATGCCTTAGGCAGTATTCAATTAAGTGTGAAAAGTTAATATTAGTCACACGCTCTTACAAAACAAACAGCAGAGTACACAAGGTCAGTGAAGTTAAGAGGCCTTTTCAAGCGCGAAAAGTGCCTGCTGCTGTCTGCTCTCTTAGGTCACCATCTTTAGGTCACCCAAATTTTAGAAATCATGACGTCATCAAGTGACATTACCGCTTGGTCTAAACTGGGCAGATCCCCGAGAAACTGACACACCGCATGAGGTGCAGAAATCTTTTGGCAAGGGAATATAGTGGACCAAGAAGCAGAACAGGATGGCTGCTTCGGCATTCAAATCGTCTAAGACAAACGCATATCGGATCTTGGGAGCCTTCTTAAGACAAAAATTTCACACCCCACCTGTGCACTTACTGGGCTTTCACGAATGTGACGGTAGACCTGTCAGAATCTCACCAGTTTGTGCACATTACTGCAGATATTTACATTCCAGTTTTAGAACAGCAGCACCGTGGTGTGGTATACGAAGTATTCACACGTAAACAATTGCTTCATTAGTGCTAACCTATGTGAGTACTCATATCACTAGCATGTGATACGGTTATCGCGAAAACTCACGCCCAGTCTTTTTTTGAAAGGTCCCAATTCTTTTAATTCAAACTTGAAATTGCCTCCTCCTCTCCCTCCCTCTTTGTGCTTTTACCATCTTGAGTGTCTGGACAGCACGCAAGCTGATTGGGACCCCTGGCTTAGCGAGTGGAAGCTGCAAAACCAGTCCGGGTATTGCATTTGTCATTTGGGAGGTGCGGGAGAATAGGCGGCTCACACTTTGTGACTGTACCCAGTGAGCTCTCGAAGAAGTTCATTCGAGAAATACGCTTGAGTGCGTCTAAGTATCCTGTGAATGTCTCATTTTTTAGGTGTCTATGGTGGCCGATGCTGACAGTAAATGCGTTATGTGCATCAATGGTAGAGAAAAGGTCGAGACACTTGACCTTTGTTTTGCTGCGCTTGGCTGGGAACACTATAGAGCCCACGCAGCCATCCGCAGTTTTTGCTGCAGTCAGGGAAATATGACTCATTAACTCACAGTTTATAATATAGTTACTGCACGCATAAAAGTTTGTTTTCCACCAACTTGCCCGCAAACTACCCCCAAACTTGCCAGTGGGCTCTTTGAAAGTCTGAAAAGCACCTCTATGAAGGTCACCGAAATCGAAAGTAGGGGTCCGTAGCCTCTTAAGTTATTCGGCACGCACTGGTAAAAAAATCTTGGGGGCTTGTATTTTACAGGAATGATTTGCAGATGATTCAAGCTACCTTTCAGTTAGCAACTGTCGCCTCTCTGTGCAACGTTTATAGAGGCTGCTTGGCCTTGTGACCTCCCGCTTTCTCCCAAGAAAAAAAAACCCCGACGCGCGTCATGTCGCCACCCCTTCACATGTGCAGACTATGTCTCGAAAAAGGTCCAATGTTATACTACCCTTCAACCAGTGTCACGTGAAACACACTGCCAAACTTTCCTCACCTTCCCGCAAAGTAAAGACCACCAGGTAATGTCCTATGAGTCTCAAAAAAAGAAGGCAAGGTCAAGTTCTTTATGTACTTCAGAAAGGCTTCTGCAGTCCCCAAGCTACAAAGGCGAGCAGCCAAGCAGGTCCTGGAATTCAAGGCACAATTGCCAAACCACTTGGTGAGAAATGTGGCACGCTTTGTTCCCTTCTTTCTTTCTCTCACTTCCTCTCTTTCTTTCTTTCTTTTTTTCAGCAGCCTCTTGGGGTTACATTGTGTATTGGAGACGTAGCGACTAAATTTTCCCACTGGGCTAGACACTGAAGCCTGAAATATGGAGAAATAACCCATACGTGTTTCGGCGGCATAGTCATGTTTAGCGGCATCACTTTTGACAAACGTCAGAACTGACAGGAGACAACTTCATGGTTCTTTTCACAGATGACGTCACGACCAAAAAATGTTTGCAACATTTATTATATGTTGAAGATCTTTTGAGTCAAGCGCTGCTACACAAAGTTAGTGGGCTCTGGTAATTACAAAATATGACATAGTCCTGCTAACGTGCGTTAATTGTGAATTAGCAATAAGTAAATTTGCACGAACCTGGCAAGTAGAAAAATGAGCTAAATTTACTCTGTCTTACATTTTTCTAATTAACTTCAACACGCAAGCTTGGACGTCAGTATTTTTAATAAAGTGACACGGTTCGAAAAGAAAACTAAGGCGAACATGTGCTACACGTGATGCAGCTATTAAAGATGAAAACACTGCGCATGAGACAATCACAAAATAAATAACCAACACATGGCCATGTGCCGTAAAACCATAAAGATTAAACACAGGGCACGATACATTCTAAATTACATTTCTCTAAAAAGATGATCAGCATCTTTTCGTGATAACGCTACGGGACGTACACAATCAGGACTATGTTCCTTCTTTAAGCTTTATAAACTTCAGTCAGTTCTTTATAGCATATCATGACATTTAATGTATGCTGTCATCAGTTCCTTCTCGCATTTATTTCATTGCTGGGTATCGCTGAAAACTGGCGAGCAACCGCACTTTCTGCAGTCGAGTCTCCTACCGATGATGTGACGGACAATTCAGGTTATTTGAACGCCCCACCTGGCCTATGCACACTCTATCACGAAACAAGGCATGGCTGAAATCTCTGTCCTTTTCTTCTTCCTAATACAACAAGAAAACAGATTGATTGATATGTGGGGTTTAACGTCCCAAAACCACTATATGATTATGAGAGACGCCGTAGTGGAGGGCTCCGGAAATTTAGACCACCTGGGGTTCTTTAACGTGCACCCAAATCTGAGCACACGGGCCTGCAACATTTCCGCCTCCATCGGAAATGCAGCCACCGCAGCCGGGATTCGAACCCGCGCCCTGCGGGTCAGCAGCAGAGTGCCTTAGCCACTAGACCATCGCGGCGGGGCAACAAGAAAACAGTATACCAATCGTATGACATCTAACAAAAATATAAGCCCATAAAAGTACGCTTCTTTCCTCACATTTGCGAGTAATTCGGTTAATTTTTTACATGGCCAGTTGTACCTGCTCTTTGATTTCCGGATTTGATGATCTCACAAAATCGTTAAAGCATTGCATGGCGCCGAAAATTCGGCAACTTTTTTTTCACGCTATTATAAATCATCTACTAACACTCCCCTACTGTACCCACTTTCACGCGTACCTGAAGTTCCATCTGTTTCTTTTTTGACTTCCTTTTCGTTTCAACTAAACCTTGCGGCCTTACAAAGGGTGACTCAAACACTGCAGCTTTCCAACGAAGGCTGTCCAAGTACCGCCTAATTCCCTCTGCGATTGTAGGTATGCGTGATCCCCTAAAAATGCACGTTCTTTCTGCCATGAGTCCTTCCGAACAAAAAAAAAAAGGGGGGTATGCGGGGGAGGGGCAGGGGTTACAAAACAGGAGTTTACATTGCTAGTGTCAGAAGGAATTTTCCAGCTTTTTTTTTTTTTCAAGTGGAGTAGCTATGGAATCGCACACGTGTACTTGTCCACGGAACACGTTGTTGGGTCGGTCTGGCAGGCCATCCAAATGTGTGCTCTCGACACCGGAAGCGGGCCACTATGCAGCCCCAGGAGGCAAGGAGTTCGACGAAAACTACTGCAATGGTTCTCGGCTTCCCGGCCACACCGCCCTGCTTTAGGAGAGTGGTGTCCTGGTAGATGACAACCAGCCTCGATAATTAAGCGTGGCGAGCAGCAGTCCTTTTTTTGCTCTATTCCACGAACGTGAGACGTATGCCCCAGCCCTTCTCACATCAAGAAAGGGACACGTTGGTAAAATGTGGTGGCAATGCCTAGTCAAAACCGTCGATTTGCAGGCGAGCGTGGGCTCAGTGGAAACATCGTCGTCTGGTTTCATGATATGTCCATCTTGTAGCAAAATGCTTGTCTTGTAGTTATTCTAAATAAACGTCAAACTTCCTTCTACCGAAAGAAATTTAGTAGGTAGTTTAGCTTGTACGTATACTTCTTTACGTTACCGTGTTACCGGCGTTCGAGTTTTAGCAGTGTTTTGCTACACATACGTGAACCTTTACGTTCACCGATGATGATGATCATGGATGCACACATATATGTTTTCTTTTAAATAAAACTCAATCAGCGCTGCGGAGCAAATATAATAACATTTAACCTCTAATTCTATCAAGTGTTTTGGTTCTATATAATCACCTAAACCATTAAAGTTGGCTGCGTACAGAAGGCTATAAGTAGCCACTGCATGGTTCTTTAAGCCTCTCTGGTTGAACGGTCAGCGGCTGGCCGAATTCGCAAAGAAGTGGTCGTTGATATGGCAACGAGTGTGCTCCAAGATCCATTCCTGGCTCAAAATCTTCCGTGGGAGTACATCGACGATTTACTGATTATGGATCTGCTACAGCCGCAGCCGTGAAGGAACCTTCACGAGAAAAGCGTGTTGGATATCTACGCCATCGATGGAACCACCTTCTATCGAAACTTCAGGTTCCACAAAGGCGATTTGGACGACCTGATCGTTGGCCTGCTCATTCCCGGCGAAGTGATGAGTACACAGCGCGTTTGAGTGTCAGATCTCAAGGCTTTGTGTATGACACTGCGGCGCCTCCCAATCGACTTTGTGACCTGGAGACGATATTCAACCGCCACAGCTCCGTGATCTCAAGTGTGGTGTCCAAAGTAATGTCTCACATCGAATATTACTTTAGACACCTGCTTGCAGATCTCACAGTTCATAGCTGAATGAACCTCTAGAACCTGCAACTGTTTTCACAGGTAAGCATGAAAGTCGATCGATTTTGTGCGAATATCACTTTTTTTATGAAGCAAAGTCGTAACATGTCCAAAAACTGGGAAAACATCCATAGTAGCAGGTGTGAAAGTTGAAACGCCAAAATACGCCATGTTTATTTAAATTACTGATTTCAATTTCATTGCATTGCGAGTCTACTAAGTTGGCAATTTTACGGCAGAGCAGTAGGACGCTGTAGTAAAATCCTTGGTTCTGGCTGGTTAAATGTACTGAAATGCGTCGGTTCGTTCCTTGAAGTTTAAAATGTTCAGTTTGCGTCGAAGCGAGTTCAAAGAGATATTCGCACGCACTGAGAGAATACATCTGTACTACAATTTTGAGCTCAGACAAACATGGGCACACTCCAGCGATCACATTACATGCAAATGTGTCAGCTTGTGTTGTTTTTGCAGCCTGTTTATTCTTTCGCAACCCTGTTTCTACTGTGCAAGAAGACAATTACGCATGAAAAAACAACAAAAAAACAGGTCACTGAGACCACAAGAATGCGGTGCAATGACCTCTCGTGCGAATTCTTTCACCGGAAATCCTTGACAAAGTTGCTCGGATCCATTCATAATGGTATTTCGTGTGAGTCATGTATGTCATACACATATTACCGGATTAAGGCACTGATAAAACATGTTTCAAGAACAAGATTGAAAGTAGAGCACCCATTGTGTGAGATATTGGCATCAAACAGCTGTGACACCATGACCGAGGAAGGTAATATTATGCTAGTAGACTCATGTGGCAACACACTGAGGCTCATCGAGACTCTGGTCAAGCTGTGCATCTGTGATGGTTGGTCTCAGCAATAAGTTGGCGAGTTGGATTTCAAGTGAATGCAGTGGAGAAAAAACTTAGTCACTTCGAGTCCGAGGGGAAAATTTTTGGCGAGTCTGAATCGGAGCAAGTGCCCAGAGCAAAATATATTTTTCGAGCGAGTCTAAGCAAGCTCCAATACTCTGGCTGGCTTCTCATTCTACAGTTATCTTTATATTTGTTTGTAAATTGGTGCTGTGCAAATTGTTTGTAAGTACTCCTAATCGTTGACCTTCTAATGTGACATGAAACATCATTTGCATTTAGTGTCCTTTTAGTTCAAGGAGCCCAAGTTTAACTGTAGGTTAGGAGAGGCAAGCATAATTCACCCTTCTATTATAATGCATATTGCAGTGCGCCATTGTGAAATTTTAAGTGAAAATATTTGTCAGTAATGGATTCAACACTGATGCACTGGGTAAAGCTTGTTCTTGAGCACCAAGCTGGCTGTAGCCTTATGCTGTGTCTGCTTTTATATTTGAGTAAGCTATGAATATGAATACTTCTAGTAAACTCATAGGTGTGAATCACAAAAGCAGCAAGCATCATAAACAATAATTGCTACTGCTTTCTCAGATACGGTTACTACTAAAATAAGAAGACATCATTGTTATATTTGGCACTGTTCACTTTTTTGGAATACAGCCTGGTCCTAAAAGAGAAATGTCCATGGTTGTGTATCAATCACCCCTCGCTGTAACTGCCACTGTGACGTGCACTTTTAGACTGCTAAGAACGTCATTTGTTATTTTGAGTTAGCTCATTCACTGCCTGGCATGAAATGATTCAACTTTTGATGCCCCTTAGAGTTTTGAAAGACACAGTGAGTAACTCCGCTTCCTGTTATGGTACGAGTAAAAAGCAAAGTGCCCTCCACTGCGGGTGGTGGAGACAGTAGCGTAAAACCACTGTAAGAACAGCTAGAAGGCAAGTGAGAATGTTTAGTTTGGTCACGCTTGTTGTTTGTTCGTGTGTCTCGGCTGGCCATGTCAGAGAAAAGAGCAAGGACAATGTTTTTTACTAAGATCATATCTGAAAACTGTACTTGTGCATAAGTGCTATTGGCAGCTGCTTTATCTGTTCTTTTGTCATTCCTTTTAGGCCGTGCACCAGAAAGGTGCTCCACTGAAGAACTGCTGGGGCTTCATAGATGGCATGGCACGACGAATTTGTCAGCCGTCTAAGCTCCAGCAGGAGCACCACTCTGGGCACAAGCACTTCTATTGCCAGAAGTATCAGGCTGTTATGTGCGCCAATGGCACTATTTGCCAGCTAGATAGCCCATTCAGGGGACGGCGTCATGATGCTGGTAAGTGCTACGAGTAACATTTTGCCTTTGCAGAAACTCTGCTTGTAGCTGGCAAATGGCAAATTGTCATATCACAAACATACCTTGGTCATAACTCACGTGCTAAGATCCCAGCTGAACAGTGAGCTTTTGGTGTAGTGTTATTATTATTTGTCCAGGGCAGTATAATGTCAGCATACTGAGATCATATTTTTGACTTGCAGACTGCAGGCAGCTATCCTGTGAATAGATATGGCTAAGATCACTGTTAGTGCATGAGGAAGCCTCTGTGGCAGTCGCTGAAGGAAGCAGCCGCTGAAGCAACCGCTGAAGACAGTCGCTGAAAGAAGGAACCGCAGTAAGTAGTAGCTGCGATTGCCACCACTCCCCATGCCTTGAGAATAAATTACTAATAATATATCACTCACTTGAGGAAGTTCTGAGAAATTTTTTCAACAATATCGATGAATAAGTCGCCTCATCTAAAAGCCATCTTAATTGATTTATTGACTTGTGGGGTTTAACGTCCCATATGATTATGAGAGACGCCGTAGTGGAATGTTCCGGAAATTTTGACCACCTGGGGTTCTTTAACGTGCAACCAAATCTTAGCACACGGGCCTACAACATTTCCGCCTCCATCGGAAATGCAGCCGCCGTAGCCGGGTTTCGATCCACGATTTGCAGCTCAGCAGCCGAATACCTTAGCCGCTAGACCACCTTGGCGGGGTGTGATACGACAGTGGAGGACAGTGAAGAAAAAACTGGCACTGGCGTGTAGAAGCAAAAAGAATTAATAAATGAAATGCACATGGAGAAAACCACGGCTAAAGTTCTGAAGCATGAGAAGTGAGGGAATAAAATTAAACTGAAGAAAGAAGAACTTGAGGTAGGGAAGCAGTAAGATAGACAGACCATGCATATCAGGCGTTGGGTTTTCTGACATGAGCCAAGGCGTCTATCTTAGTCTACCAGAGACCTGAGCACCTGTTGTTCTTAGCTGTGGGTTACTGGCGTGCTGCTGCTGAGAAAACGTTCATGTGCCCTTGGACAAGTGCAAGCAGTCGGGCTCCGTGCCAGAGCTCAAATTCTGCTGGAGTCCAACAGAAACCTATCGGCCGCGAGAACGAGCAAAGTCGTCGCCTGGTGGATTGTTCCGTGCATCGCCTGCTATCCACGTCATGCTTCTATGTGTGCGTACGTCTTGCACATTTTCAAAGTGTGGTTTGTCCAGTCATGTCAGTGCGAGTGTAACTGTTTTTACCTATGCCTATAATGACGTACGAGAGCATTTGGTCTTTCGTATGCTAATGCGTTGTAATGAGATCAGCGAGTGCAACTTTCCAAAGTGCTGTTTATTGTCGTTGTACCCTCCATTCCCCTGAATAATTTCAGAGTGGGTGCCGATTTCTGTTTCAAGCATACCACAAAATGCTTTGGACATCCTCCCAAACATGAGGACTATTAAATAGTGTATAAATGCAGCGTTTCATAGAGACTCGGTAGAAAAAAACAGGCTCTAGGCCATACATTTGGGGGCTGCTGGTAGGTATAGCACCAAACCACTTGATAGTTTTACTTGTTAAAAGTTACTATATTTGCTCCGCAGCGCTGATTGAGTTTTATTTTTAAAAAATGTGTATGTTTGCATCCATAATCATCATCATCGGTGAACGTAAACGTTTGCGTACGAAGTAAGAGTTTCACGTATGTGTAGCAAAATGCTGCTAAAACTCGGGTGCCGGTAACATGGTAACATCAATAAGTATACGTAGAAGCTAAACCTCCCTACTAAATTTTTTATTTAGAATAATTACAGGACAAGCATTTTGATAGGTCACGGACATATCACGAAACCAGACGACAATGTCTCCACTGAGCCCCCGCCCGCCTGCAGGTCGACGTTTTTGACTAGGCATTGCTACCACATTTTACTAACGTGTCCCTTTCTTGATGTGAGAAGGGCTGGGGCATACGCCTCACGTTTTTAGAATAGAACAAAAAATGGACCGCTGCTCGCCACGCTCAATAATCCAGGCTGGTTGTCATCTACCCGGGCACCACTCTCCTCAAGTAAGGCGGTGTGGCCAGGAAGCCGAGAACCATTGCAGTAGTTTTTGTCGAACTCCTTGCCTCGTTGGGCTGCATAGCACCCCACTTCCCGTGTTGGGAGCACACATTTGGACGGCCATCAGCAGGTCCATAGTTCTCCAGCAACCTGTTTCTACAGCCTGTAGTTTATTGATCGTGCTAGAAGCCTTAGTTGTGTTTATTTGGCCGTGGTACCGCTACATGGGAATATTACTACCACATAAACAGTGACACATCAGTACTTAAACTGTACTAAAAACAGTGTTACCGCGTCCAATTGTCTGCTTAGATTTAAGAACTCTTTAAAGAAGCCAGAAATTGGAAATAATTCAGACGACATGCCTTATATATAGTGTCGTGTAACTTAACTGAAGATTTCATCTTTGTTACACTGTCTTCAGCGTTTATGTGGCATTGTTAGTGACTGACTCAAGGCAGTGGTAATTTTCGTCTGAAAAAAAAACATGCTTGTCTCATTAGTCAGGCTTTTGTTGTAGCACTGTCATGCACATCGATGGAAGCTTTCTGCTGATTAAGAATTTTATATTTTTACTGATGCGAGAACATGTGTGCACACGTGGTAAGTGCAGTATAGTGTCAGCCCCTGAGCCACTGAACGAAGCACCGCTGCTGAGTATTTGTATATAC
Organism: Rhipicephalus microplus; assembly: GCF_013339725.1. Taxonomy (NCBI): domain Eukaryota; kingdom Metazoa; phylum Arthropoda; class Arachnida; order Ixodida; family Ixodidae; genus Rhipicephalus; species Rhipicephalus microplus. The sequence goes on from NW_023613199.1 coordinate 15,216, forward strand.
GCTGCCTAACGCCTAACCCCACTTGCGCGGGTGCGGTGCTGGCATCTATAGCCCGATCCCTGGGAGGTTGCCTGATATGACAAATCCTCGAGCCGCTAGACACTAATGGCTACGGTACCCTTTATTGGCTGCTGTGCTTCGCTTTAAGGCATCTTCTTTATTATTGACCTTGGTGGGATCAGCTCCTGTGTCATCCCTTCTTCCCGAACATAACAGTACGTTAGGAACAGAGTAGTGCACAACTGTCTGACACTAGACATGTAGCTTATGCCTTTCTTCATGACTTATCTTCAGATGTAGGGGTGATTATTTCTACACTGTTATCTTCTGTCATTTTAGGTGTTATGTGTTCTGGTTTAAGTGCAGTTGTTCTCTAGTGGTGTCGTTCTTCAAGGAGTATTCAGGAGACACCTCTGACATTCCAAAAATAACAAAACTTGCTCGTTGTGCCAACAGAACCTAACAGCTACCCGTGTCTACGTTTTCCCATTAGTCTATTGTAAGATGGTCTATTGAAGGCCTCGATTAAGTTCAGTGAACTACGTGTGTGTGTGTGTGTGTGTATGCCCACGACAAGGTAATCATGATGGTGTTATCGGGTCGCTCCACACGTAAAAATCTCAAGCTTTTTTTATGAATCACTATGTAATGAAAATACGGGGATGAGAGCCAGACACCTTGTTATGTCAAAGGAATGAAAGCAACTACCTGTAGCAGCACCCTCTGCCGATGCTCTAAACCCATTTTTATTTTATTTGCAGCACATCTTAAATGCATTTAAAACAAACTTTCATGCCCATTTTTCAAAATATGTAGATATTCTTACAAGGAAACATATATTTGCAGATATTTACGACGTTTACATGCGACGACAATGCCTGGCACACTGGCGGGCTGGGACCAGTCTCTATCCACTTCGTAGTCTTTTTCTTGCAGGCAGAGACTCTCTACCACTTTATGCCCCAATCCCACTACTGCCTTGTGGCACTACCCCGCGGCATTAAAGCGCCGACCGCTTGTCACGAAAGGGGAGTGTTGGGTGACACATGAGGCTTCAGTCTTACGACGTGCACAACAGTAGATGGTGATGGCATTGAGTGCGCTTCATCCAGGACTCGCTGTATCTCACAAGTGAGGTTGGTAATCTTGCGTAGGACTTTGTATGGTCCATCATAGCGAATTAAAAGTTTTTCTGAGAGGCCTAAGTGAAGACATGGGGTCCACAAGAGTACGAGAGAACCTGGTGTATATAAAACTTCGCGGTGGTGACGATCGTATCGATCGTTCTGAGAGGCTTGAGAAAATATGAGTCGTCTTGGGCAATCTGTCATGCTGCGTCGGCTCGCTCTATGGCATCGCGGACATATGTGGCAGAGGAGCTTGAACCAGCGGGAAGGAGTGTATCAAGAGGCAGAGAGGATTCACGTCCATAAAGAAGGTAGAACGGGGATAGCCTGCGGTGTCATGTCTGGAGGAGTTGTAAGCGAAGGTGACGTAGGGTAACGTTGCGTCCCAGTCACGGTGGTCTGGAGAAACTTACATTGACAACATGTCGGTGATAGTGCGATTCAGGCGCTCTGCAAGTCCATTAATTTGTGGATGGTATGCCGTTGTGAACTTGTGGTTCGTGGAACAGCAATGTACAATATTCTGGACGACGCGAGATAAAAAGTATCGGCCTTGGTCAGTAACGAGCTGTCGAGGAGCGCCGTGATGCAATATGATGTCATGCAGTAGAAAGTCGGTGACATCGGTAGCACAGCTGGTTGGAAGAGCGCGGGTGATCACCTAACGTGTCTCGTAGTCGGTCGCCACGGCAACCCATTTGTTCCCAGATGCAGAAGTGGGAAACGGCCCGAGAAGGTCGAGCCCTACGTGGTAGAATGGTTCAGCAGGGATCTCAATAGAGTGAAGAATGCCAGCTGGAAGCGACGTTGGTCGTTTTCGACGTTGACAAGGGTCACAGCTGGCGACATACTTTTGCACAGAGCGATATAGGTGCGGGTGATCATAAGTGCGGGCGACTCCCAGGTGACCAGCAGCAGGTTCATCGTGAAGCTGTAGGAGAACATCTACACGCAAATGGTAAGGCACAATGAGAAGGCGGTCAGGACCATTAGAACGCATGTTGTGGCGGTAGAAAACACCTTTTTGAAGGAAATACAAGTTCAGAGAAGTGGATGGAGTAGCGGAACTCAAGCTTTCTATGATGGGAAGTAAATCCGGGACGGCGTTGCTCACAAGCGATATCAAGAAAGTCTGATATTGATAAGATGGAAGCCTCAGTAGCTCTCTCTGTGGCGTCTGGTGGGTCCACTGGATACCATGACAGGCGGTCGGCGTCTTGATGGAGGTGACCAGATTTATACAGGACCGAGAAGGTGTATTCTTGGAGGCGGAGAGACCAACGACCGAGACGTCCTGTGGGATCCTTGAGCGAAGAAAGCCAGCAGAGTGCATGATGGTCAGTTACGACAGTAAAACTGTGGCCGAACAGGTACAGGCGAAATTTAGCGACAGCCCAAACAAGAGCAAGACACTCTCTTTCCGTGATGGAATAGTTCCTCTCGGCAAGGGATAAAAGGTGGCTGGCGTAGTCGATGACACAGTTACGTCCATGCTGACGCTGAGCTAAAACAGCACTAATTCTGTGGCCACTCGCGTCCGTACGAACTTCTGTCGGGACAGTCTGGTCGAAGTGGGCTAATATTGGCATAGTTGTGAGGGCTGTAATGAGCGCCGAAAATGCAGCACTTTGAGGCGAATTCCAAGTAAATGAGACGTCTTTTTTAAGAAGCTCGATGAGAGGCCGCGCAATATCGGCGAAATTCCGGATGAAGCGGCGAAAATAGGAGCACAAACCAAGGAAGCTCCGGACATCCTTAGAGAAGAGGGTACGGGAAATAGGGTCACTGCGCGAATTTTGTCTGGATGGGGCTGTACCCCAGATGCGTTAACAAGGTGACCAAGTACAGTTATTTTGCGACGGCCGAAACGGCATTTGGAGGAGTTCAGCTGGAGACCAGCGTTGCCGAATACTTGGAGAATACAGGACAGTCGCTCAAGATGGCTTGCGAACGTCGGTGAAAAAAACAATTATATCAACTGAGTAGCATAAGCAAGTGGACCATTTGAAGCTGCGCAGAAGGGAATCTATCATGCGCTCAAAGGTGGCCGGCGCATTACAAAGCCCAAACGGCATTACTTTAAATTGGTATAACTCATCGGGGGTTACAAATGCTGTTTTTTCTCGGTACCGTGGGTCAACAGCGATCTGCCAATAACCAGATCGAAGGTCAATGGACGAGAAAAACTTTGCGCCATGAAGGCAGTCAAGGGTGTCATCTATTCTTGGTAAGGGGTAAACATCCTTTTTAGTGACCTCGTTGAGACGTCTATAGTCAACGCAAACCGCCATGTGTTCTCCTTCTTTTTGACAAGCAAGACCGCGGATGCCCATGGCCTAGATGAGTGTTGGACGACGCCTTTGGCAAGCATTTTCTCGACCTCTTTCTGGATGACAGAGCGTTCGGCAGCGGCGATGAATTGAGTTGGCATCGCCGGTGTGGATGTGATGGGTCACAACTGATGTCTGGCCTAAAGGGCGGTTGTCAAGATCGAATATGTCCGCATAGGATGTCAACAGAGGGTGGAGGTCTTGTGCTTCGGAGGGCGAAAGTTCTGTCGCTATCATCTTGCCAATGTCAATGTTTGACAGGTTGGCCGCAGTGAGCAAGTTGACGTGCAGAGTAGGTTGCTGAGCCAACAGTTCAGAAATATCACACTCTTGCAACGACGACATGACGCTTGGTTTAATACCAGCAGGCAGCACATGCGCGGAGAAACCAAAGTTCAAAAAAGACAAATGGGTCTGGTTGTGGCGTACTCTCACCACGCTGTGCGGGACAGCAATGGAATGCTTTAGCACAATGTCGGTAATAGGTGAAACGACATATTCACCATCGCGCCAGGCGGATCACACACGAGCTACACGTAAGTCGCGGCTTGCGGCGGAAGATGCAGGAACTGGGTGGCACAAAGGCGACTTTGAGCATCATGGGCAACAGCGGCGTCAAAAGGCAGTTCCAACTGAAGAAGACTCGTTGTTATGCCTGCGAGTCCGCAGCGAACGTCCATGCCTCGGAAAAAAAGGAAATCTGTGTCAAGGCCAGCACACGAGCCCGCCTGACGCGATGAACAACTCAATGGCGTCAACACGCGACGGCGCCTTTCTGTCGCGCACGTGCAGTGAGTCACCACAGCCAGCGAGCCCGTCGAGCAAGCAACCGGCGCCTTCCTGTCTGGCGGGTCTGAGGCAATGCCTGGCGACGTCACTCGTCCTTGGGTGCAGCCACCTGCAGCCCAGCCTCTCCAGATTCAATGAGAAAGAATGACGCGGCCCAGCGGCGACCCCATTGGAGGAGTCTGACCTCACGACCAGCGGCGCTTCTGGTTGGACATTTGGTTATTCAAAGAATCCACCCGGTGCATATAAAAGAAGCCCTGCGGCGCATCGCGAGCAGCAGACATGTGTGTCGCAGTTGAGCTGTGTGTCAGGGAGTTGAGCTATGTGTTAGCAGTCCTATGTGAGAGCAGACATGTGTGTCAGAGAAGAGAGCTATGTGATAGAGAGTTCAGCTGTGTGTCAGAGAAGAGAGCTATGTGATAGAGAGTTGAGCTATGTGTTAGCGGACCCATTTGAGAGCAGACCTATTTGAGAGAAGACCTATGTGTTAGAGAGGAGAGCTCGGCTCTTCGGGTCTCTAAGCTGTCGGCCCCAGTGCCGTATTTGTAACGCCTCTGTATATATGCTGTACATAAACCTTGTTTAACTCACCGTCGTCTCGTCTATCAGCTCTGCGCAAAAGCAGTCGCGAGCTGGGAAACCTACGCTACCAAACGGCTGGTAACCTTCCCGGCGGAGTTCGAAGCAGTGGCGCCTTCGGGACCGTGCTGGCATCGCCGACTTTCGCAATGGTGGTGGCAGCGGTGGGATTCGTAGCGCCCTTCGTAACGACGTCGGAGGCACGCTTCGCAACAGTGGTGGCAGCGGTGGGATTTGTAGCGCCCCTCGTAACGTCGTCGGAGGCGCGCTTCGCAACACCATCGAGCAGTCGATAAGGGTGGAGTGCGCAAAAAGTCGAGCCCAAGAATCACGTCATGGGGGCACTGCTCAAGCACGGTGAACAATACGACGATCTGGTGCCCAGCAATACACACGCGAGAGGTGCACATGCCGAGAACGGTAGATATGCTCCCATCGGCAAGCATTTCTGCACACTTTATAGGAGGCGTGATCACTTTTCGCAGTTTAATACAGAGAGTAGCGCTCATGACTGAAATTTGCGCGCTAGTGCCTATGAGGGCTGTAACAGTTACGTCATCCACCAAAAGGTCCAAAATATTGCAGCGTGTAGTAATCGTCAACAGAGGATTTGCAGAACGGGTCGTTAATGCAGCGTCACCTCCGGGAGCTGCATGGTCTAGTTTCCCGAGGTTGAGGGCCCAGGTCGTGCAGGAGACCTGGATCGAAAAATCATTGGCGAGAGAGATCGGCGGCCTTGGGGTGATGGTGACCGGCTGAACCTTCACCCTGAACGTTAGTAGGAGCAGGCTGTGGATCGTACGGAGTAGAAAACCGGCGAGAGTTGCCTTCAAAGCGACGCCATGTCCCAGTGTTCCAAGATGAATTGGATGTCCAACAATTGCGAGAGTAGCGTGCAATGTGGCTGGTGCGAGAGCAGTGAAACAAGATCGATCTATCATCCGATGTTCTCCATTCAGCAGGGTTCCGGTAGCGGGAAGGGTAGTGTGAAGGGTACACTGGAATCTGGTTAACAGAAGCCGAGCTCTCGGTAGTGCGAACAGCGCAAACAGGTGCGATTGCAGGATTAGCTATTTCTTGGCGAACGACGGATTGGATGAGGGAGACGGTGGACGCGTTGTCTTCAGGACCGTCAGAGGCGATGGCTGCAGGAGCCATTGCTTCGAGTTCGCGGCGAACGATTCGGGCAACATTTTCGGACTATGTAGCTTGCGTGAACTTGGGGCTGTCTTCGCAGGTCGAAGTAGCTGCAGTATTAAGTAGACGCGCAAACTGGCGGGTTATGCAACGGTTCTTGGCGTGCTCGAAGCGCTGACATTCCTTCACAACCGCGTCGACGGTGGCGCAATCTTAATCGATCAACAGATTGAAGGCGTCATCGACAATTCCCTTTAATATGTGAGCGATTTTGTCAGTTTCGCTCATGTTCTCGTCCACCTTTCGACATAGGCCCAATAAGTCCTGTATGTAAGATACATATGATTCTGTCGATGTCTGCACGCGACATTCCAGGTCTTTCCTCACTGCCTGCTGTCGCCCAAATGGCCTGCTGAACAACTCGACAAGCTTCAGTTTGCAAATGTCCCAGCTGGTCAACTCCGACTCATGCGTCTCATACCTGGTGAGCGCCGTATCCCGCAAGTAAAATACGTTGGCCAGCACCAACGTGGGGTCCCACCTACAGTATTCGCTCACGCGCTCGTACAATGCGACCCAATTTTCAACATTCACCTTGTCCTTGCCTGTGCCCGAGAAGGTTCTGTGGTCTCGTGGAGGCAGGAGAATCAGAGGAGGCAGCTGCTGCTGCTGCTGCGGCTGCTGTTGCTCTTGTGAGTGGGCCTGTTGAGCCATGGCAGGAAAATGAAGGTGGCGACCACTCCTAAGTTCCGTGTTGGTTTGCCGGGAAAGCGAGGTAGATGTACCCAGCACCTCCACCAATAATCTTACAAGGAAACGTATATTTGCAAAGATTTACGAAATTTACACGCGACGACAATGCCTGGCACACTGGCGGGCTGGAACCAGTCTCTATCCACTTTGTGGTCTTTTACTTTCAGGCAGAGACCCTCTACCGCTTTTTGCCCCAATCCCACTACTGGCTTGTGGCAATATATATCCATTTCTATGCACATGGCTGGGCAATAATGGTCAAATATTTTGTAAAGGTTGCTTGTTCAAAGTCTGCGGAATCCCGGCTGTGGTGGCTGCATTTCTGATGGAGGCGGAAATGTTGTAGGCCCGTGAGCTCAGATTTGGGCGACGTTGAAGAACCCCAGGTGGACGAAATTTTCGGAGCCCTCCACTACGGCGTCTCTCATAATCATATGGTGCTTTTGGGACGTTAAACCCCACATATCATCATCAAAGTCTGCGGAATAGCACACGCTATTCCGCAGAAACCACGGCCTAGGGTAAAGACTCACTGCTCACTCAATGTCGCAAAGTGTGCATGAAATCTGACATAAACCTGGCGAAAAAAATTTTTGGTTTTATTTTGTTCGACATGATTCATTACTAAAGTCACTACTCCCCTGGGGCATTCAAGGTGTCCAAAGCATCTTTGTAAAACTTCAGGTACAAAAAGCATCAGAGATTGTATCACAGAAGACCACAAAATGAAAACTATTTTAGCCCTGCCAGAAACTTTGATCCACAAAATGAAAGCAAGAGGCAACATCTGAACAAGAGCCGGCAAAGCAATCTAAATATACTTGACTTTATTGTCTATCACATGATTAACTGACTAGATTTATTGAGAAATAGCTCGGGGCCATTCAAGATCTTCAGTAATTGTAACAAATTTCAGGTACATCTAGTATCAGAATAACATGTCATGATAGCCCCTACAATGAAGACACTTTCTGCACAGCCAAAAAATTTCATCTAGCTTTTGACCAAGCTGGGTATACACAACACCTTGGAAGAAATAACCAAAGCACACTGCATTTTGCAGCTTGAATGCATGTAAACCGCCACTACAGGAAAACAAATTATGAACAAACTTGGCACAATTTACCACCAGCATGGCCAGAAAATTTATATTCCCACAAAAATTGGTGACACCGTTACAGCGGCTAATATTCATGGCCACGTGCACCTCGACTACAACCGAGGCCGACGAAAGGCAAAAGCGAAGGCTTTGCTTTGTTTTTTTTTTGGCAGAGAATAAAATGCATGCTTTGTTGACGTGACCGAGTATTACAAAGGTACTAATTACACTGCTGTAATAATAGACAGGTTTCAAAGCTGAAATTACATGCAGCATACGCGTGGACCATTTGGAAATAGCAGAGAAAGTAGCCACAATGTTGCGGGAAGAAAACAGGCACACGGCTGCATTGTTGGTGTTTTGACAGTATTTGTAGTGATTGCGCAGGCGGTGATCAGTCAGGTCCATTTCCTCCAATCCAAGCGAGCTTTCTAGTTCCTTTTAGAGTAACATCATCCTCCCGGGAAGCGTAGCTCCATCCCGGTACAAATAATGAAGCATTAGTTAACGCGAAGTATATATGGTTTGATCCTGGCAACATGAACATCACTGTTGACGTGACGTAGCAAAAACATGTCAGCTGGTGCTATTTCGTATACCACGTCACAATATTGGCCTAAGGTCTTGTACGGACCAGAATAACAAGAGAGTAGTTTTTCAGCCGAGCTAACATGGCGCGAGGGCGTCAGACAGGACAAAAAACTAAGAGGCAATTGTATCTTGGTGCTGATGAGTGTAGCGTTGTTTTTGAGAAGCTTGCGAGGTCTTGACGAGCGACTTCTCGGGCATGGGCGGCTGAAGTGATTGCATCGCGGGCGTAATTGGTCGTTGAGAACATGACACCAGATGGTAGAAATGTGTCGAACGGCAAGACAGGGCCGCAGCCATACAAAAAATAAAATGGTGAAAATCCAGCGTTTTCCTGACGGGACCAATTGTAAGCAAAATGATTGTACGGTAAAGCGATGGACAGTCATGGTGATCGTCGGAAACGTACATGGCGAGCATGTCAGTTAATGTGGTTTAGTCGCTCGGTGAGCCCCTTCGTTTGATGGTGGTGTGTGGTAGCGATCTTGTGTTCAGAAGCTCAGGAGCAGAAGGGGCCATCGTCGACCTTTGACAATAAGTAACGGCCACGATCTGTTAGTAACTGTCAAAGGGTGCTGTGGCGCAGGGTAACATCGGGGAGTAAAAAGTCCGCAACATATGTTGCACAGCTGTTCGGCATTCCTCGTGCAATGCCGTATCTTGCTGCATAATATGTCACAATGGCAATCCACCTGTAGCGAGAGAGGAAGACGGGATGGCGGCCAATGTGGTCGTGTCAAACTCGCTGCTTTATTCGATTGCCGAAATGGAGCGGCGGCGGCTGCCACGTCCAAACTGCCAAGCGCGTGAGCTTGTTCTAAATCCTCGCGCAGCTCGAGCTAGCATCAGTTGCGCGAGAGGCGCGACGTGCTGATAGAGAAATGATGATGATCATCATGCCTACAGGGCTCCCCCCCCTAGCGCTTTGCACGATTTGAAGTGTATATAACAAAGAAGGAGAAAGAGACGGTATACATGAACGATCATCCGTAAGGTGTCCGTTTAGGAAGTCCAGTTTGTCAATGATTAGTGACCATTGGGAACCAGTGGGTCTCTGGTGGGCGACACTGGGAGTTGTGCAGTGGACGAAGAAGTAAACGTTAGGTCGCTGTGTTTGCACACAAGTGGGTGAGAGGATGACCAACTGGGGCCAGCTGGGAGCGCACAGGGTGTCGTGAGTGAGCATTGCAGGTAGAGGTGCGTTCAGGGTGAGGTGAGGACGGGTGTACAAAACCCGACTTGGCCCCTGTGCGCGAAGCAATTAGAAGTGGCGTAGTGAAGTCTTGCAGACCACCTATCGACAAGCAACAGCTTTGATGGTGCTTTCCCGGGCGTGCACAGCATTGGCGCCGATGTCAGTACACAGGTGTCATGACTTGAGCGGTATCTAAATATGAGTGGACTTGACCACTTACGTTGGCAGTGGGTAAGTAACATTTTACACGTCGGCTAGCGGTGAATGACGAAAGTGGTTGTAAATGGGTGTGGATACATTCCAGTTACCCGCCAGCTGGCCCACGGTTTCCGTCAAGAACTCAGTAGGAGGCATGTCTTGTGATCCAGCAGATGTGGACTCTGGAGGAGGCTCAGTGGGCGTACCTTGACTTGGGGAAGCACATTCAGTAGTCGGCGTACGTGGGTTCGTGCGCAGGTCGGTATGGAAGATGGGTGTCTGTGTGGCAGGTGTGAGATGTGCGGTCTGCTGTGACGTAGGCGGAGCGGGCACATCGTCCTCAGGAGCGTCGGTCATACTCCAGCGTCTCGGAAGTTTGGCCATGATAGATGGCTGATGGCTTTAACTTCGGCTGTGGGAGACTGTGAGGGCGATGCGTGTAGCTGCTGGCAGGACGTGCAGAGCGTTGAGGCTGGTAGAGACATAGAGTTCCTCAAATTTAACTAGAGGGCACTCTGACACTGCGATCGTTCAGCGACCATGGGAATGATGAGTAGTACACACATTTGTCTAGTCTTCGTACTTGCTGGTGGCGAATCGTACTTGCGGCTTCATTTATTGCTGTGTTTCCGTTTTGTTTTGAAAGAAAGATTAAACCCTCTTGAACTTCGTGACCCGATTTGGAAAGGTAATTTAAAAAAATTAGGGTGGTGAAGCGCATTCCTTGAACATTTGCTGATTTTTGTTTCGTGAGAAAACAGCTTCAAGCCACACAAACACACACGGAGCCAAAAGCAGGCCAAAAGTACAAAGTTTAGACAAATGTGTGTACTACCCATCATTCCCATGCTCACTGAAGCGCCGTGCGTAGCAGCTCCCATAAACACTAGTGCCAGAGTTCCCTATAGTGTATATTAAGAAACTCTATGGGTAGAGAGTCCTCTTCGGACATTGGGGATGGTGAAGGTTCAGCGACCTGGAGGTGAATAGCGGGCGGAAGGATGTCTGCACCAGACTCTGAGGCGTGCAGCCAGGTAGCCCTTGTAGAGTCGGGTAGGGCCACGGTGTCGTGTGCCGTCGATGTCACTGAAGACGTGCAGGTGGCAGGCACGTGTGACGAAGCTGCGCACGGGGGCTCTGAGGGAATGTACCTCTCGGAGAGGAGGTAAGTCGCAGTGGGGGCATCTTCTACCTCGTGGTCAGGTGCAGGAGCGAATGTTTCTGCGACCAGATCAGGGGTAGAAGTAGTCGAAGCCGGGGTACCGAGGTAGCGGCCAATGGAGGGCTGTAGACCGGTTCATGCCTTACTTTGCGACGCCTGGGAAACCTGCCAGGTGCGAGTAAACCGAAGCGGGCGGTACGTGTGGCCATTGTGGGCGAGCACCGCGGTGCAGAGGGTATCGTAAGAGCGTTGAGAAGAATGGCGTGCATCAGCAGCTGGTCCGTGCTGCCATTCACCGCAAGAACGGCGTCGAGCTGTATAAACCATGCTTTGGAGTAGGTCGATTGGAACGGGGGCACTGGTGGGCAGAGTGGCGGAAACATGGCAGCCGATGGCGCGTCTCAGGGTCACCAATGTAGCGAGAGAGGAAGACAAGGCGGCGGCCAACGTGGTCGTGTCAAACTCTCTGCTTTATTCGATTGCCGAAGTGGAGCGGAGGCGGCTGCCACGTCGAAACTGCCAGGCGTGGAGCTTGTTCTAATCCTCGCGCAGCTCGAGCTAGCATCAGCTGACGAGAGGTGCAGTGCGGTGATTGAGAAATGATGATGATGATTATCAAGCCTACACACCTGTTTCCTTTGATAGTTATAGGGAATGGGTCAAGTAGGTCGAGGCCCACACGAAAGAATTATTCTGTTGGGACCTCAATTGGCTGAACGGAACCAGCAGGAGGCAAGGCAGGCGTCTTTCGCCACTAACGCAGGTCGCAAGAAGCGACCTTGTGTCGCACAGAGTGATAGAGACCTGGACAGAAGAAGCGGCACCCTACGCGGTCATAGGAGTTGCTGCAGGTGGCTTTCGAAAGTTGCCAAAAACACGATTACATCACCTAGATAAAAGAGACACATTGACCGCTTTAAGCGCTACCTAGTTTCCGGAAGTGAAGCGGCCTGTGGATGGGGACAAAGAGTGGTGCATGAGCGGTGAACGTGACAGATGACCTGGAGAAGGCGGGGAGTGGCAAGATCTTGGCGGGAAATTGCCGACGATAATGCTCTGGTTCGGCGTGTAGGGCAAGTATGATCATCGAGCAGCAAGTGGTTGAGACTGGCATAACCGTTGATGCTTAGTTTGCCATTGTCGCTGACAAAGACATTGGAGGTCGGTTTGCCATGGTGGCGGCAGGCACGTGACGTTTACTGCGAAGTTCCATCGTGGTACCCAGCACCTCCATTAAATGTTGCGAGAAGAGTGCAGAGGCACACGAGTTCATAGTTGGTATATTGACAGTAATTTTAGCAGTTGTCCAGGGAGTGACAAGTCACGTCATTTTCTTCCAATCTGAGTGAGCTTTTTCGTTCTCTATATTGCAACAATATTCCACTGGCCCTAAAAATCAGGTATGCGAAGTTGTCTAATGCAAATCCGAATTAGCAATCAAAAACTACACTAAAGGCACGATTCCTTAGGAAGCCTTGGCCATTCTGGCAAAAGCAGGCAGATTCCCAATTCTGAGCTCGACCACCCTGTAGTTCCCTACTCACATCACCACAGAACGTGACATCCTCCCGAATAAAAACGAGACTACACACCTGACGGCCAGAGACATGCTGCGCTGAAAACAAACAAGCCTCTCGTACAATAAGGAACATACCTCATTTATAAGGAAAGGGTTACTAGCTATAATGAAAAAAAAACAAAAATATATGTTAACACAACAAGGATATTCCCACTGCTTAGTTCTAAACTAAACAACAGACAGGACATTTTCTGGGGACAGCTCTAAATGAACAACTTCCCTAACCCAGTCCGTCTAAGATGGATATATTCGGACAACCATCAAGACGACACGTGAAAGTCGTACTAGAAAGGACGTGCAACACTTTAACACGTGTTATAGGGTTGTAGTTATGTTGCCAGAATGCTTGCAGTTACTCTGGAGACCCTTTCATTGAGGTTGGCTACTGCTCTGCACATCTCAAACTTTGGCATCTAAATGTGAGCACTCCAGCAAGTTCACGAGGCGGCTTTGACGTTTCCCCGTGCAAGGCCAAGCTGATATTGAATTAAACCTTGATAGACATTCAATAAAGTTGTATGCTTTGAACCATAAAGTGAGAGAAAGAGGCAACATCTGAATCTCGGGCTTGTGCCTCATAGCTAAGATGTCTCAGCCTGAAATAAAATTAGGGAAACAACAAATTCAACAATGAAGAGGAGGCTGTCACTCAATGCAAGCATACAGTCGACTCCCGGTAATTCGAAGTCGCTTAATTGGAAGTTTTGGTTAATTAGAAATGAGCAAGTGGTCCCATCAGTTTTGCATGCAATCGTATAGAAAAAATTGCTCGATAATTCGAAGTTAAATACCCATAATATTGGTTAATTAGAAGTTTTTTTCAATCGAAAGTCTCGTCGCGACCGTAATTTTACAGTAAAATGGGGAACTTTTCATATGCCAAAACATCTGTCGGACCGCGCTGGTGTCTTCGCCATCACTACTGTCCGCAGCGCCACAGATCTTGAAGCGGCAATCTTTTTAACGCTGGCGAATCGCATCGGCGGCATCGACTGACTCTTTAGTTGACTTTTGTCGAGACTCGAGTGTGTCACCGCGTCACCCGCGCGCTGGGTTGATTCCACACGTGTTTCCGCGCTTCTGATTTTGAGTGTTGTGGTGGTGACGTACGTTTGATAATGGCAACTCGTGGCCCTTACCGAACTAGACCTAGCGACGAAAGTCGAAGTCTTGAAGGAAGTTGACCAGGAAGGCACCGCCAAACAAGACATTGCAGGAAAGTACGGCATTAAGCCTAACACGCTGTCGACTTTCATAAAGATTAAGCGCTCAATATTGGATGCGTTTGAAAGGGAAAAATTCAAGACATCGCGAAAGCGGATGCGCACCGGCGCCTACCCTGAGTTGGAGGAAGCACTGCTTATTTGGATCACAGAGGCACGAAACAACAAACTTCCTCTCAGTGATGAAGTCGTCACGGCAAAAGCGTCATCGCTTGCTGAAATGTTGGGCATCAACGACTTCGCTGCTTCGAATGGGTGGCTTACGCGTTTCAAACATCGCCACGACTTGATTTTTAAAAGCGTGTGTGGGGAGAAGGCGTCAGTTGATGAGAAAACGTGCCTGACATGGAAAGCGGGCAAGCTTCGCGAGTACCTCGAAGAATACCAGCTGGCAGACATTTTTAATGCTGACGAGACTGTGCTTTTTTTATCGGCTGCTAACGGACAAGACCCTGACATTTAAAGACGACGACTGTTCTGGAGGCAAAAGAAGCAAAGAGAGAGTGTCAGAGCTAGTCGCGGCGAACATGACTGGCACAGAACGGTGTCGCCTGCTTGTGATTGGGAAGGCTGCCAAGCCTAGGTACTTTAAAGGCGTGAAGACGCTTCCTGTGGACTATGCCTCGAACAGAAAGGCGTGGATGACATCCGATATATTTAAGGACTGGATCACCAAACTCGACCGCAAGTTCGCGCAATCAAGCCGTAAGGTGTTGTTTCTTGTGGACCAATGTAGTGCCCACATGAACGTACCTGCCTTGAGTGCCATCCGTCTTGTGTACCTGCCTGCAAACACGACGTCCGTGTTGCAGCCCATGGACCAGGGCATAATTAAAAATGTGAACGTATTGTGTAGGCAGCATCTCGTCGAGCGCATGCTTTTGTGCATGGACAACTCGTTGCAATACGAGGTGAGTTTACTTAGTGCCATCAACATGCTAGCGCGAGCTTGGACCCGCGTGAAAAAAGAAACCATCGCCAATTGTTTCCGGGCCTGTGGTTTCATGGAAAACTCGGGGGATGCTTCTCCTTGTGCGCCAGTGGAAGTGCAAACAAATGAGCTCGACGACGGTAGCTTTCGCGCCGCTCTCGGTGACGTCCGTTTTGACGAGTATGTCGCTGTGGACAGCAACGATACAACATGCGGCCCACTAGTGGACAGCGAAATCGTGCAGATGGTTTGGCCCCATGACTGCATTCCTGAAAATGACGATGATGACGACATCGGAAATGAGCCACCACCGAGGGCCTCCGATGTAGCTGCGGGTCTTGCTCTTGCGCAGCGGTTTTTTGTTGGAGAACACAACGCCGAAGAAGCACTTCGACACGTGTATTCCTTACAAAACTTGCTAGCCGCAGCCAGATTCGGCAAGCAGAAGAAGATGACAGACTACTTTTCCTAAAAACTGTCGCGCTTTTAAACTAATAAAAGTGCCGTTTTTAGTGCTTTTTGATTCATTCGAAGTTCGTTTAATTCGAAGTTTTCTGCGGTTCCCGTGAACTTCGTATTAACGGTAGTCGACTGTATATACACCTGCAGGCATCATATGAGATCTGTTAGAAAAGTATCCGGCCTTTCGTGGAAGAGAAAAAACAAGCATTATTGGAGCATTGTAAACCTAAAAACCCTCAAAATAGCCCCTTGGAACTCCAAAGAGTTCTCTTACCGGTGCTGTCATTGTTGGAAGCATTATAGCGCTGCTACAGCCGCTCCCTCATTTTCCTTCCAATGTAAAACCAATGAGAGCACTGCGCACACCTCACTCAAACACTGCATCCCCGCGACTAACGAAATTGTCAGGCGGGAAAAAATTCACACGTGCGCACGAAGGTTCAAAGTCGGTTAATGTAAGCGCGCTGGTTCCAAATCCATCAAGTGCTTGCAAAAAAAATTGAGTCGGATACTTTTCTAACAGACCTCGTACATTTTCCACTGGCCTGGTGAGACAGAGGTGCAATGTATTGGCAAAAGCGAGTGGCAAACAGGAGGCGCTATCTGTAGAGCTTGTTGAACAGCTAACAGCAAAGCATCACCAACAGCAACAGTTGTAGTTTTGTACAACCATAAAATTGTTCATAAAATATACCTAAACCTCCATGTAACAAAGTAAGAAACATCACAGATACGAATCATCATATTGAAGGTTCTTCGCATAAGAGTTGGAACTTTGATGGCGAAACCCGAGATGCCCGTGTATTTAGATTTAGGTGCATGTTTGAGATCACCGCATGGAGAGAATTTCCGGAGCTCTCAACTACGGCGTCTCCCACAATCATATTGTGGTTTCGGGACATAAAAACTCTACAAATACTATTACATTACCCCCACTTACCTTCCTCTGCAGTGCTATTCAAGCGATTTTATGAGTTCTGTATTAGATTACTACACTGCTATTTTTCTACTTCGAATCTTTCCAAAATTTAGAAGAATGTATTCCCCCTCGACTGTAGTGGCTGGTCTCTGTTGCACAAAAGATGACTTGACAAATGCTAAAACTACATGTTTTAACCACTGGCACTAGCAGATGTTTTAGTGTATTGCCTTCCTTTATTGATTTTTTTATAAAGCGCATGAACATTCAGGCGCTAAATAAAAAATGAAACTTCAACCTAAATTTTCTCCTCGAATTATTCATTTCTAACTGTGAAACAAGGGGTTAGAGTTCCCAGAGTGCAGTTTGTCAATCTAAAACCAAGTCATTGTTTCTCTCTCATGTTCAATCCAAGGAGCCATGACAAGCAATTTTCGTAATCTGTAATATAAAAGTTGGTCCTTTGCTATTGACAAATAAGCTGGTGAAATTTCAGCACAGTTGGTTGAACACCTAATTTACAATGAGGATTTTTATCAACACGCATGTGGCCCGGTAGCCTCACAACAGTACTTGTGAACCATGACATACTAAGCCACTTGCTTTGTGAGCATCTCTACTCCGTCCAACAACTGTTTCATGGCCAGTTGCAGTACAATGGAGCTACTTCAACTTTTGTATGCCTTGGAATTGAAAAACTGAAGAATTTGCAGTGGCTGAAGTTCGGGAGAAGAGAGATCTCCTGCATGAAACACATGACGTCCCACACCCCATGGCAACATAACGGTAGCTAGCAGTGAGCGAAGTTTATAGCCGGAGACTTCTATAGCTGACTTAGCTATTAGATAATATTTTTTGAATGTCTGTTTTTCATACATTTACAGGCACAATAGACACTCTACAATTTTTAGATGAGAACAGCAGTACGGAGGGTGACCCTGTCATGGCCCCTAATAAGTACTTAGTTATGTCGGACTTCGTTACATGGAGGTTCAAATGGATACATTACTTATTTATGAATGACTTTATGATTTCATGCTGCCTTGTTGATAGCCCGTGTTGTGCCAGTGCTCCTGAGCTAGCGCCTCTAGCTCCTGCCGCCTTTGCTGAAGCTCAAGCTCCATTAGCTCGAATTTCGCCCCCTGCTTCACCTACCTCTGTTCAAGCTCCATTTCTTTCTGCTTCATTTCCTGTTCATGGCGCTTTAACTAAAATCGCAGCCAGTCCTCTTCAAGTTGAAGGCAGCGGTTATCGATTGCAGTGTTCCGATAACAACGGGCCTTAATGAGGGCCTATGTTGCCTCAGCGTGCCGCTGTGGACCTGCAGAAATTTACAAGGAAAAGCTAACTCTCTTAGGTTCAAATAGATGAGCAAGTGCATTAGTTTACAAAGCACCATGATATTCTACTGATCACACATAGTTCTTTTTAACACAGTAGACTCTCAGTAAACGCAAATATATTAAATGGAATTGTTGTTTAAATGAAACAACTTCCTTCAGCCCGGTTGCTTTCGTACTCCATTTTTTTCTCCACTTCATTCTCCACTTTTTTTATCTCAGAACTACTGGTAAATGGAAAACATTTTCTAGTTTCTTCATATTTCATTTCACAAGAGTCTACTGTAGAGTACTATTCCAAAACAGTAGATTTATTAAACACAGGCAGGTAAATACTGCAATAATAGTCAAGCTGTCTCTGCACACACAGAATTACTCGCAACAAAATGTTGCGAATACTTAAAAGAGTACCGGCATAAATTTTATAAGTTGTTTCTTTGCATCATATGAAAGGTCAAGTCCTCAAAACTAAGAAAATTCAATTATACACTTGACTACACTTTAAAAAGCAAATGCAACACGTTTCTAAAAAGCTGGTTTTGTTTGATATACTGTATACTGATGTCGAGACACAGTGTAGCCACATGAGTTGGCGACATGCTCACGCTGAATATAGTGATATGGTGACAATACACGGACGTTCCATCATCTATTTCTACACACATGTGGGTCAAAGAAAGACCAAGTGTTGTTGTGGCTGGCATCCACTTGCTACATACTTGTAGCACCCGATAGTGAGCGAATCTATGAAACTTGTATCTATTGTGGCCTATTTTCCTACAGAAAGTTTATACAGGGCAAAATGTTGCTGTCATGATCACAAATCGTAATAAAATTATTTTCTTGCCTTGTGATCAATTTAGACGATGTTGGAATGCACACACAATGACAGAAGCCATGTTTTATTTTACTCGATTGAAAGGTATGATGAACTACTGCAATCGAACAGCGAGGAGAAAAAGAAACATGCAAGCAGCAATTTCGTATGCTTTGGTATTTGACATCGCATGTGTTCATTCGGGTGTGTGAACTTTTGATTGATATGTGGGGTTTAACGTCCCAAAACCACCATATGATTATGAGAGACGCCGTAGTGGAGGGCTCCGGAAATATCAACCACCTGGGGTTCTTTAACGTGCTCGGGTGTGTGAAGTCACCAGAATTGATACTGTAGCCTAACGTCATGCATGAACCATTCAAATCTTAGCAGCACTTCCGGACCTTTATAGTCGCTCAGAGACATGCCCGTACACAGGAGATTTGTATAAGAGAGTAAACCCAGCTTTGAAAATCAGTGTTGGTGAACATACAACTGCCTACATCTATACATTTCTGATTGGAGGGGCTCGGGGGTGCACTGGTGTTGAAATGCGAGTCGCAGCAGGCAAAAGGTGAGCACGGGCTACTTTGTGCTCTGCTATGCTGCTGCGAATCAAGTGGCAACTTTGAAAGGGCAATCACTAACTGAGTCATGCGAATTTATGCAGTACATTTCAAACCCCCCTTTTAACTGGCTGATTCTGTCCGATTTCTCATACAGTAAAAGCTTAAGTCGCACAACACAGGACCAAAAAAAATGGTTGAGTTATTTAATGTTGAATTACCAAAAGTATCAAGAAAACGAAGAAATGCCTGTTATACCCCTATCACACCTGGCAACGTAAGTGCACTTCGAGCGAGTACACTTAGCCGCGAGTGTCATTTGCGCGCTGTCACACGAGCAAGTTTAGTGTCACTCGCTGCAAAGTGCACTTGCCGACAAGCACGTTCCCTAACCTCACTTCGCTTTGACCAAGTTTGTAGCCTTGGTCCAAGTAGCTTGCTCAGAAATACAGTGTTGCCTAAAGCGGTCCTCATACTATTTTTAAACTATTGTTTTCATTATAAGAAATTCTGCTATATACTAAAACAAGTCAAATCAACAACTCTCGCTACTCTCTCCCTCAGGCAGTTTGCGGCCACGTACGCTGCGGGAATGCGGCAGCACATGCAGTGCGATACTGCACGTACATCGCGTAGTTTACTTCCAGACACACTTGCGCATACGTAGGCGAGTCATTCTCTAGTCGTTTACGATGGCGTGTGCCACTGGTGCTAGTTCGACGAAGACAATGTGGTCCAACGATGACATATGGGTGCAAAAGTAACAACTATATATTGGGCTACAAACCCAACAATTGCCTTTGCAATCATAAACGAAGATGAAGTACACTTCGCTTCCTTGTGTAGCAGCAAACTGCCAAAATGACACTTGATGAGCGTAGGTACACTCGCTCAAAGTGCACTTAAGTTGCCACGTGTGACAGGGGTATTACATCAATACGCGTTCGTTATTCTGATAAATATGTAACAATTTTTGTGATTTTGTGACTTTGTGGGTAATGCAATCATAGCGCCAGACTTGCGAGTTTGTTTAGCCCGAAGGACGGTCGTCCTCTATTTCTTATTACGTACAGCCATTATTACCATGCACACATGACGCTAGTTGTTTCAAAGGTAAAATTACCAGCAACTGATAGTTCCTAACGATGTAACAAATGTGTTTCATGCTAGCAGACTGACTATGGCTCAGTTTCTCATCTTCGATTACTTTTGCCATATTTGATTTTTGTGACATTGCATGTGCGCTGCATCAAGTTAAAATGAAGTTGCTGAGTGTTGAGTTTGCAAGTAACCAAGATGAATAACTGACATAGATAACGATGCAGACAGCACTGGCTTATTTCGGTCGCCTGCAAATGCTGTTTTCGTACCTTCGTGCCTGGTATCTGAAGCAACGCCTGTGGCACCTCATGCTTCGCGAATCATTCATATTACCCACGTTGGAACCAAATGTAACCAAATCGACACGTTTGATGGCAATGAAGTATACAAATGCTGGCCGGGGCCAGGGAAGACTCCCGACTCACTCAATTTTCCTAACAATTCATATAGGTCAAATTAACGAGCTTGCTCTGTATTACTCATGAAGCTCCATGAACTTGTGCTAGAAAATCATGCACAAATTTCCGAAAATTAATCTTAAAACAAAGATGACCTACTCTATGCCTATGGCTCTTTGAAGTTAATGCAAATGCTCTTTGGCTACACACATTATATATTTTGCAGCAAAGGTGATGACATTTTTATTAACAATTTAGTTTTGGAATATTTACTGGAATAGTTCAATAGTCTCCTAGTGCAGCAAATGCTTCATATCAATCGTAATTTGCAACACTTCACTGCACTAAAAAGTAGCACCTTTTATTGCCACCTTGACTTTACTGCAAGCTCACATCATTGCAACCGACTGGAAGATGATCACGTGTGCTCAAACATTTTTAACAGTGAGAGTGGCCACATGTCCCAGAGAGTGCGGATCTATTGAAGGCCACAACAGCACCTAGACGATGACACGCCCAAGCACATGCCACGTCATAACTTTGCCCAACATAAAAGGACACATGAGACACTAGTTTGGCCATGTCTCCTTTCCTGGCCTGGACTAAAGATGCGATAAAGCCACATACTCGGAGATTTTGGGAGACAGATTAATAAACTCTGTCAAAGAAAGATTTTCTAGACAATTAAAGTGTTTTTTTACTTTTGCCTTCAATAGCAAGCATCTTCGTTTACAATTGTGTACCTGCATTTTGAATGATACTCTTGTTTTCTACTAGGCAAAATACAAGATAGACTGATGTGAACAAGCTTTATTTTTTTTTTGTTACACACCTTGCAGAGGCACACGAGTGTTGGCCACCCGTCTGGTCTCACCAGTGTGGGAATCGGGGGGCTCCCAAGCACAGTTGCATTTCTTGGCAGTCCAAGAGATCACAAGTAAACAAGTTCAGAAGGAGGCTGCTACTTGAGTCCTAATGCACATAAAGCAGACTTATTCTCAGGGAGACAAAGAAAAGCAGCAAGGGCAACTAAAAGAAGTGGATCCTTGATGAAACTATGCAACTAGTTTTTGAACATACTGAAACTACTCACACTTATTAAGTACTTATTCTCTTATCAATTTGTTATTGCATAGGACAAAAATACTGTACTAAAAAACAAAACAATGTTCTTCGCTGAGCTCATATTAATTTAAAAGAGGACTTGGTGCAAATGTTAGCAACAGCTGAAATGTGACCCTGTATTTCTTTCACAGCACGAAATAGAATTATTCAGGCCATCTTGATTGATTTCCTACACTCAATAGCTGCACCTAAAGTCACTTTTGTTGATGTTGAAAGTACTGATGACAACAATCATTTCAATCTGTAGGCACGCACCAACAAAACTAGGGATTACAAACGTGCAGCAGCAACATCTGAAGGACTAGATGTTAGGGTTTGAGCACGGCTGGGTGCAGCAGCTGCGATGCGGTCAGGTGCAGGGCATGAGGCCGTCGGGTTGTCTTCAAGTTCTGTACATCACAAGTGAACCAACATAAGAGCTGTCCTGTGTGCCTTGAGCTTGAACCAAGCTCTCCTTTCCAATACACATCGGCAATAACTCCTCTCATGCAGCAGCTCTTTTGATGAGAAATACAGGCTTTTTCCAGAACCTTATTTACATGATGGAGGCTAGGGCTAAATAGTGCTGGTGCAATTACTTGAAAAACCTTATTTTGGATGATCTCCCAGGTATAACATGGAC
The DNA here is from genome assembly GCF_013339725.1 of Rhipicephalus microplus. Classification (NCBI taxonomy): domain Eukaryota; kingdom Metazoa; phylum Arthropoda; class Arachnida; order Ixodida; family Ixodidae; genus Rhipicephalus; species Rhipicephalus microplus. The sequence continues at coordinate 37,256 of NW_023613199.1, forward strand.
CAAAAAAAAGAGAAACAACACAGGATGATGTACAAACTATCAACTAGCCCCATATTGCAGCCTTAGTAGCTTCAAAAACCCACTGCAAGGCTAAAAACGAGAGATAGGAGAAAAAAGAAAAATAATGGAAAGTAATTTCAGGCCATGCTGAGAGGCCCACTTGACTGTAAATGACTATTTAGGACTATTTTAATGGGTCTATGGTGTTGCCATTTCTTCCTTTGTCCGTGTACGTGCATTTTCCAGTCTTAAAATGAATTAACACCACCTAGCCCATTTATGCGTGCTACAGCATTCACTAGTTTATGCAACAGTGTATTCAGCACGTGTGTAATGAAAAACTTTTAGAGTTTCTCACTGTATTTTCAGTCACCATAGCCAGGCAGATTCATGTGAAACTCTAGGTTCTAGGGCTCATACATTGAGTTAAGCAGTGTCTGAGCCTGTGACATGCTTGCACCATCTGCTGGTCAGGAAGAAAAATTTTTTTATTGAACTTTACTTAATATAGCCAGCAGAAGTTTGATTTATTATAGCATAAAGGCTCTAACCCAAGGAACAAGAAACAAAAGAGAGGGAACACAAGTACTTATAGATAATTAGTAGGTTACACATAAATAAAAATAATTATAGAAAAACGGAGAACCATATGTTAAAAAAACATCTACAAGCTCCAGCTAGACAATTATTTCAGGTAAACTTCTAAATAGTCTATTTCAGCTTTGTGCAAAACTATCGAAGGGAAACGTGTCACCTTTTTATTTAACAAAAAAAAACTTTATCACATTCACATGTTGTTGCTTGATCCTTAAATCTAGCCAGTACCTCAGTCCAACAATCTGTCTGACATTGAACCCCGCTGTTTAGTTCAGAAGAGTGAAGTTGTTCTAATCTTTGCTAGACACTAAATGGTGTATCACAGCCTTCATTGGCGAGACAGCTATTGCTCAACCTTTGGCAGAATAGTTCAAGCTCTGACCTAGTAAAATGTCATGTAACTGGTGAAATGATTATGTAATACAGAAAACAATTGCATATTCATAAGAATTTCATGTCTACTACAGGACGAAGGCTTGTAGAAGATATTCGGATTTGTCCATGTTATGCAAGCTGAATGCATGTCATGTCTGTAGCATTGTCAATTTTGCCACTTGATATAACTCATGTTCAAAGCTCTCTGCGAGACTCTTTTTTGAGCATGTGATCCTTTTATACATCACAGTAAGCACCTGACACCAGAAGTAGCAAGCTAGACAACCAAGCAAACATTTCAGGGAATCTTATTATACATTGCTATATCTCTGTCTCCACCTATCTGGTAAATATACTACAGTGCCACACAAGTAGCACCCGAATCATACAACAGGCCGCGAAGTGTGCTGCAAGCATGGCTGCTGCCTTCAGATTTCACACAGAAAACTTTAAGAGGTTGCGCCTGCTATGATCACGCAGAAAGCAAATGTTTACAAATATTTGTCCAGTTTGTTATACTCTCTTCTTAAGTTACTCAATCGGTGAAGCACTGTTGTATCTGCAATTTGTCAAACGACACCACCTATAAATTCAATGCAGACCAAGTGTACGGCTCACCATCCGTTAAGTACGAGTAAGAATTGCGAAATCAGCACATTTCTTACCGGGCTCAACATCGTCCCCCACTGTAAACTCCGCGTAGGCTGCCAGGGCGTCTTCTTCTCTGTTGTCGACGCGACGTTTTGCTGGCGGACGGGCGACCGAGTTTCCAGTGGCTCTTTTAATGCCGTCGCGTTCAGTCATATGGTTGATGGCTGTGGCATGTAGCCGCACTCGTCCGCTATGTCAGTCGCTTGCTGCAGGAGGTCCTCCAGCTCGGACTGCTCCTCTTCTGTACCGGAACTATTGCGGAGCCAGTAATCACAATTTTTGTCAATGGGAAAGAACAGTACATAATAAAGTCCAACACGAGACGCACTTGCCTCTTAAGTTTCTTCTTCTGATCATGCGAAAAACGCAGGAGGATTAGGTTAAGCCTTTCCCTGATACTGCGAAAGCTGAAGCACCTGCCAAGCACCTCGGAGAGCTGATCAGCTATCTCAGCCACCTCACAGGGTCAAGGAAAGGATTTACATTTATTCCTATCACCATTTACCATTTAATAAATATTCACCATTTAATCCTATCCTTTTAATCACTCCTTTACCCCCCCCCCCCCATCGTGAGCTACTACTGTTGAGGTGCCCTGCTCCTGAGAGACAGTTACGGTGCTCACTTTTTTGTTCTTTTCATTTAAAATCACACACACACACACTACCTCATTTCATGTGAATATAACAAGCATCACATAAGTTCTCTTTTGATACAGGCATCATGTAGCTTTAAGGCTAATTGTGGTCTAAGTTTTGGTTGCGTTTTACATCAGTCTGATAAGCCTTACATTTGTATTTCTGTACTTCAGTAAGCTATATTCAAGCGTTGCTCAAGCAAGGACGAATACGCAAACAGAAGTTAGCTGCGATATTCACATCAACGCACAGTAAAGTGCATTTCAGTTTGATAACGCTGATGTATGTGCTCTAACGCGACTCGTGACATTACGAAAGACCTTGAGTTACCTTTTGAACGCCAATGTAGCCGATGTCTGTAGTGAGACCACGAAATGCACACAACTGCTACACTTACGAAAGCGAGTAGGTTCACCTCGTAACCACCCTGTTGAAGCCCGTTAACAAAACGAGACCAAGTCCATAATACAAAATTCCACCTCTCTGTCATGAACAGGGCGGCTTCATTAAACCACATTCTTTTCCTACTTCCTGCTCTTTGAGAAGGGCTTCAAAAGAGGGTTATATTGAGCGTCTTCTAATAGTTTTTTGGGGGCCCACCACTACGGCGTCTCTCATAATCTTAAGATAGTTTTGGAACGTTAAACTCCACATAGCAACCAATCTTCTAATAGTTCACTTTAACTATTATTGTTGTTGCAGTTATATAGTATACTAGGATGCTGAACTCAAATGTATTTGTTACGTATGAAAGGCAGTACAAAAGCGGGCCATGCATCTTTAGTGCAATTTTGAGTTTGTCCGAACGCAAGCACGAAGAGATGAAGTAATTAAATGTAAATAACAGATAAAAATAGCACAAAATGGGCCACCTTCAACGAAATCGCGCTAATACACTCCCAAAACAATGAACGCACGAAAAAGAACGGACTTCATACGTGCGCAAAGAACAAAACAAAAAGCGCGGTGCTTGCTCCCCTCCCTCTTTTGATTAATACTTATCAATCATTAACTACGAAAGTGTTCGATCAGTATGCATGCCCGTTATCACACCCAGTCTAGTCAATAGTGGATAGCACGTGCGAAACCATACAATGCCCCTAGAACAAAGTGTGAGGATGTAGCTTGAAAGAGGCGTGAGAGGTTGTTAACCCTCTGGCGCACATTTGCCGACAGTTAGCGACAACAACAATGCGCGGCTGACGCCCGTGGGACCCACCTCTATACGCCGTTACATATTTTTTTTCCGCATCCGCGATCCTTCGTAGATCCTCTTCAGTCCGTTCGCAGAGGGCGACCACGGAAAGACGGCGGGTGACTCCGGCCCGATACGAAACGATGCGACGAGCCCTTTAATCCTCTACAACCTTGGCGCATCCGTGCTGAACAACTCCCCGGTTCTGACGAGCACTGTCGGCGCCAACAAAGTACAGCGAATCAATCGACATCGTGAAAGACGAAGCAGCAGTAGCTGTCTCGGGCCAGGGCCTCGGCGAAGCCAACATTGAACAGTTAGGCCCGATTGAACGTGTGCCGCTCACTTTGCTCGCCTACGAACATGCCTTACTGCAGCTGCTGCAGAAACAGGTGCATGTGCTGCAGGAATAGGCCCAGGTTAGGGTGGCTAGAATATGAGGTGTGAAAAGCGGCCGCAGAAACCGGTCCCCAAGGCGCGCCGATGCCGCTTGGGGCGCTGCACGCACCGGCGCGGGTAGCCTTTCGCAGGCGATGTACGAATGAGCGCGCGCTGCTCGCCGCAGCGCGCTGCTCGCCGCAGAAAAACGAAGCAGTTTTAGCTGCCTATAGGCAGCTAAAACTCATCTGAGTTAATGTATACATTAACTCAGATGAGTCACGCATTAAGAGCGCCAAAATTTACCTATACCGCTAAGCGTGTGACTTGAGAATTGTTCCCAGCAGCATAAATTTAGCAGACACTTTTTCACAAAAACACAACTTTATTTCCACGCATGCCATTCATGCACTGCCACTAGAGTACGCATGGCTTTACTCTCCGCCCTTTCTTTTCGTCTTCCTTTTGGTTCATCCCTTTCAAAAAAAAGTGGACACGAGTGAGGCAATAAAATCGCACCACACTTTTCGTCAAAAAAGCAGCATGCTTTGCGCAACCAATTTGTTGCGTCTCGCCTATCCCCTTCATCATCTCAACGGCCGATTTGGCATGAAGACGTGATGTGCTCAAGAAGCGAGTGATTTTGTTCTCAAGGGATAATATCAGGTTATAGAAGGAATTCGACGGATACAAAAGTCCTCCGAGATCCCACAGCTTGCTTGCCTGGGCTGGGAGATTTCCTGGCACATTTTCTTTAGAAGCAAGGCAGGCGTTCTTGCAATCATCACAATTACTACGAAGTACACGCTTTCTTGCGACATAACCTGCGACATAATACACAAGGCGGGCGTCACTTCGCTCAACAGTGTATGACGCATGATCTACAGACACTTCTAGCACGTCAGATGAAAGTCTTTCGTTGTCTTCGTTGTGATCTTCCACCTCGTGCAGCATTTCTTCCAGAGAGAGAAGAGATTCCACCACTCCGTCAGCTACATTGCCACCCTTCGGACTCTTTGCCAGGCTATAGAAGCTGAGGCATCTATAAATAAACAATGCATATTTTACTCACAACAGCAGTCAAACATAATCAGATGCGTAACAAGTTTATACGACATGCAACATAAGGCGTAAAATTTGATAATAAAATACCTCGTGATAACAACAAACTGTGCAGGGGTTGGGTGATCATTGCCACCACCTGCCTGCCGCACGATTCCGAAACAGCGCTCAAGGCAGTCTTGGCTTAGGCGAGCCGTCATGAGATACTTGAAATGTACTTCCTCACACAGGTACTCCAGGAGGTGCTTCGTACTTTTCAACGTCACACGCAAACCCACTGCGGTACTTTTGCTTAGAAAGCCAAGTCCTCTTGCGTGAGCTTCCCACAAATCGAGGAACTTTAGTGCCTGGTCAAGCACAGCTTCCTTTCGGCTGTGAAGCCTGAAATAATGTTTATGTATGAAGCGTAGAAACTTTGTCTGGACTAATTATCGACAGGGTAAATATTTCACTCTTACCGTAAAGCTTCTGCTGGAAACCTGGATGTCATCACCTCGATTAGTTCCGCCATGAGACCAATAACGAGTCTTGTTGGCTCAACATTTGTGTATTGCTCCTCGATCTGATCTTTGTAAAAATCTAAGCACCGAGTCACTTGGGCACTGAAAACATGAAATGTTAAGTCCACACGCATTTTCTCGAATCCATTTGGAAAGATATGTGATCGAGTCAGCTTTGGTGCCACTTTCAAGGTGATGGCACTGCTGTCAAGTTTCCACATGGTTGACACATGATCCCAGTGGGCCTGTAAAATTTCCACATTGCATCAGGAACTGTTAAGGATTCAAATTAGCATTGAGAAGTACGCATTATGCATAAAAATTCCACAGAAATATTAGAGCCAACTTGCCCTTCCGTTGTGGGTGTTGAAGCCCTGCTTCATCATTGTGTTTCTCACGCACTTCATGAGGTGAGGGAAGTCCGATATAAAGTACAAAAATCGGTGTTTGTTGCACGGATGAACAACTCTGCACTGAATGTCATTGAGGGTGGCGCGTATCCCCAGGATGTTCCACATAGATCTGTTCCAGGGCGCACCATCACAGCAAATGTAATCCACGTAGAGGCCGGCTTGCTCACACAAAATTGTAGCTTCTACCAAAAGTTTTGTCAACAGCCTGGCTTTTACGTTCCCGCTGGATGAAAACACACCTGAAGAGAAATAGAGCATTACAAAACGCTTCGGCATATGTGCCTTAACAGTGCAAAAAATATATTACCAATGATTTGTGTCCATTTCCCCACAAATGGTTGGAACATTATGACAAGCCCATGGTCAGCTTTGCGGTGTCTTTCATTGGCATCGGTAAACTTGCCGAGGTCGACAAAGCCTTCAATATTGCTGGACGACTGCAAGTCCAGATGAGCAGAGAGTTTCATTTCATCCACTACTATGCCCCCATGCCTCTCCATTTCATCCATGTCTTTAACTTTTTTCTTCAGACAGCTCAGGAGTTTGGTATTAAACCCATAAGCAGCAGCGAATCCCTGTAGATAAAAACATTAGGAACCATCTCTATACTGCACACCATATGCAATCACATACCTTGATGTATTTTTGAAGGCAAGCACGGCTTGGCAGGACAAGAATTCTGTGTGCTCTAAGATGCTCATACAGTCGTGCACTTTTCATTCTGAGGATGATGCACTCAAGGAGCCATTCTTTATTGTAGTTATATCCGCGCAAGGACCTTCGTTTGGCAGCGTCAAAACAAGCCTGCACCGCAGCCCGTTGCTTTTTTGGAAGAAGTTTCAGCTGAAATAATTAAGAAGCTATTAGTAATGAATCTATAACAACTTAATGGGACAGTGTACCTTTTCCTCTAACACAGATGCAATGATTTGTGAAGTCTTTTCTCGCATCTTCTTCAGGGCATCCTGCAAGGTAAGCAGCTTCATTTTCTTTTTCTTCAACGTACGAACAGCCCATTTCAGTCGTTGTGCAGCTGTTCTTGCAAGTGGCCGCTTAGTCTTTTTTTTTTTAGACGGAGCAGACGAGCCTTCAGAAGGTTTCTGCATTTTCTGCAGGCAGTACAACGTCCAGATGAGCCATCTGTAAAGTGTACCATAATCGGTGGATAAGTCTAACCAAAGCAGGGACAGGTATCTACAGGCTCAAATAAAATATTTTAGGCAGGGTTTGCGCAACTGCGATATCTCATAATACCTTGTAGCGAAATCGATGAGGAACCATCGCAAGAAAGGGAGAAGACACGATTTGAGATAGCTTCGCCTTGCTTTCCAAATTCAGTGGTTGGAACTCTTCCATTGTCCCAATTCCTACGCAGGGTGTCAATGTGTCTGCATACTTGAGAAGATCCTGTGCTTGGCTCACTGTCTGACAGCCACTTTTTTTGAATAGGAACCCGTTCAGAAAGATGCTGCACTGAGCAGCTGCTCCTTCCTCAGCTTCAAACAACACTATCTTGTTGTGAATAACAGGAGGTGTTAAATCTCTGTCCAATTTAGCGGTCTGGTAGCATAATGCATTCGTTTGCTCGAACTTCTGCATCGACCACAACTCGCTAGGACGGTGAAGCATAGCACTTAAGGAATGCAGCTGTTCGGTCAACATGACGTTCTGTTCTGAAGCGATCACGTCATGGTCAATCGCTGAGCCTTCTTCGACATTGTCGTGGTTCACACTAATTCTTTTACTCGAAACAGCACTTTCAGCCACGCTTTTCCGTCTCTTTCTCTCCTTGGGCAGAGCTTTCGTCAAGTATTTAGGCAAATTAGGAAAAATCGTCGGCACGGCGTCATTTGTTAAGGTCGGCACAGCGCGCGGCATGTATACATCTTCACCATTAATCCTATGTTTGAACGTACGCACGACAAATCTGTGAAAAAGAAAAGAGAAAAGGACAGCCAATTGGTTATGTTGCAATGCAGCATGTGACACGTGGAACGCAAGTAAGCAAAATTGGTCTCTTGCTCGGGTGTGCGAACACCGTGCCTTCTATTTTTTGTACATACCTTGGGTCGAAGTGCTTCTCGCACACTGCGGAGTTCTCGTCAAGCTGTTTGTCCGTATCCAAGCTACGCGAACTACAGCCCGAACTACGTGTTAGCGGGCCACGTAGCCTTGCGAAGCAAACCCAGTAAACGCCGTTTCAAGCTGACGGTCCTACAAAATGATAGTGCAATTCATGGTTCTGCCATCGCGGATGCTTGCGCCCGTTCACCGCGCACCTTTCCCCGGTGTTGAATTCGGCTTCTTTAGCTGTTGGTCCGCCGCGCGGCTTCGAAGCTGTGGTGCTGGCATGTTCTCTTTGCAGCGTTTGCGTGACTTCGTATGGCTTTAGAATCAAATGACCACGCGCGCGCCTAGCGGTAGAGGTGTTCGGGAGGTAAAGAAAAATTAACAAACAAAAGACGCGCGACTGCGTGCCGCGCTTCTCTCCCGAAAACCAGAAGTCGGAATGATAATCTTACGGTGCTTTCGTCTGTTAGGCCTAATATGATTATGGCACCTCCTGATGTGGCGTTCCGGGGATTGCTGCTGGCCGACGTTCAAAGGGGGACTGCCGCAAGCTGCTGCAGCGCCTCGGAGGAGCGTTGTCCAGGCAAACGGCTACGCCACGAAGTGCCAGCGTCACGGCCTCGGGAACCGAACGCCCGCTGCTTCCTGTCGACAGGACGCGTAGCCTCCAATACCGCCTGTTTCTCCCGCAACCACGCGAGCATTGGCGCCAGCTCATCATCCAATTGCCGCCCATGTTTACGGCTCTTGTCACGCGTGTCGAGGCGTGTGCTGCTCCACGCATGCCCCTGTGCCTCATCCGCGTGCTTCTCTCCCTACTTCGTCGTCTTCATATACGCGAACTCAATAAACGCGAGCGTTTTCAGAAACGCTCGACTTGAACTTGACTTGCCACCACCTTCAGTGCAGCGCGTTTGAAACCCGTTTGTGCCACCTTGAAGCCGCGGCAAGTCGCATACAAGTCAAGCAGCATTTCTGATTATGGGAGTTACTCTTCACATAGCCCCCCTCCCTTCCTCTTTTGTTTTTCTTGAAAAAAAACTTTTCTTTTTGCGTAAATCCTGTGCATTTTGAACCATTGCGATATCTTCTCAATTCACATGCCTTTATACTTAATACCTCACCACATACTTGCCACAAACATTCATTGGTCTCTTCACAAGATTGTTATAAAGGTCCATTGTCCCTATTACTCTATTCATTGCACAATAAACATCAATACGTGCGATGGATGGCTTGCCGATGCAGCTTCCATTTTCTATTGCCGCTAACTCAATGATGAGCCTAATACAATCGCTGGGGAGTAGCCAACGCAGTTGTTTTATCAAATACCGGCATGCATTTGCATTCTGCGCAAGAATGGCCAGGAAACCATTGGAGCCCTTTTTTACTTTCTGGTTGTGTTCAAGTAATCGCACATTGAGGCATCTGCCTGTTTGATGTAACTTTGACCACAGGTGAAAGATACGTTATATACTACACTCATCACACCATCAACGGATTCGTTTCGGTGCTCAATTTTATACTTGTTAGAAAGCCTTCTTACAGGACTAGACCTTGCACGTAACTGTGACAACTTATCGGGAGCAGAAAGCACCACCGAAACCCCGGCCGTCTGATCCATCTTCTTTACATTGTGTAAAATTATATGCAAGTATGGGAACGCCAGTGATGTTTCGCACTGGGAATTTTCCTTTTTTTGAGAATTTTCACCTCATTTTGAGCCAAAGGCAAAAGGGGAATCTCCGTGATATTGGTGGGAATTTCAGAAATGGTAAAATTCTCCTACGACGACCGATAATTAGTGGTCACAGTGTGCCTTCATCCGCAGCCCTCGCGATTTATTTGATATTTACGTGAATCTATTTCTAGTTAACTGTTGCTGTTCGACTTGAGGCCCACAATGTGCAGTGTACAAAAAGTATATGAATTAGTAAGGTCATGCTTGTGTCGTGCGGCAGTGGAAGGGCCAGCCATGATTTCAAAAGTGCCCAGTACGTCAAATACGTGTAATAATACTATGTGTGTGCGTAGATTCGTTCAGAAGAAAATAGTACTGTTGAGCAGGGAAATACGGTGGGAATATCATCGTTTGCAGGGGAAAAATTCTCGGTAATAGGGAATTTTCATGTCTCTGAATAGGAATTCTTCAATGTAGTGCGGGACATCACTGGTGATCGCAGCCACATTCATACGCAGGGCTGCCTGAAAATCGGGGCGCGTGGCTCTGACTTCGGAGCCTTTCCGCAGTTTTTTTTATATGGATGCCAACAAGTGGCTAGGATACCCAGTTGTCTACGTTTATTGTGCTTCAACTGTAAAAACACGGAATGCAAACTACCCCACTCCCACACCTTGCTGCAGTTAACGCTGGTTTCATGTGCCTCTCTATTTGTAGCCAGATAATTGTTATTCATCTTCTGTGCTTTTAGAGCAGTCTTTTTTCCTTGCCAAAAAAACTTTTTTTGCTGTTTCATTCTCTTTCTGCTTTTCCCTGAACTCCATACGGCTTATGTCTGTATTCTTCTTGGTTGCCACCTTTGGTATCATGACCTCTGCTCCTTTTATTGCCACTCTCATCATTACTGTCTATGCCACTGCAGCTACTTGTGGCTGCACTTCTCATAAACTTTTGCGGCATAGCTTCTTTTTACGACTCTCTTTGTTTTGCTACTCTACCACTACGTGCATTCTGATCCCCTGCTGCATCCTTGTTCCTCTCTCAGTTTATATCAGGCTCATCTACTTTCCTCATTCCCGACACAACTTCCAATATCAGGTCGTGCACGGACTTCTCCAAACACTGCGCTGTCACTCAACCTGTATAATATAGACTTGAAACTTTAATCCGAGCTTGTGGAAGCCTTCTCACCATACTATCCACCAAAATGACTGTTGCATACTCTCCTGCTAAATTTTATACATCCACTAAGCTCCTTTTCACAGAAACAGTACACTCAAACCTCATTATAGCAAAGTTGCATCTTGCAAGAAAATAAGTTCGCTATATCTGGAAATCATTCATAAAGCTTATTCCTAACACTGTTACCTATTGGAAGACCATTTCTCATTCACTTTGTTATAACCCATGTTTCGTTATATCCGTGTGTCTTACAACAAGGTTTGAGTGTATTGGTACCTGTATCTTTCAAAACTTTTACCTTTTGTTCGTGCACTTCTCTGTCTACCACTGGTAAATAGTTTTTGTGAGTAAAATTGAATTTCATTATTTTCTGACTCTCTTTTTCTGCACCTGTGGCCCTTTCATGCTATCACTGTGCGAGTCTACTATACAGGCTACTTTGTAATCCCAAATTCTATAATGGAACCTCCCTGGGAGTCTACTATACTCATTACTTCGTATGTAGTTGCTGACCTACATTCATTTGCACAGTGTCCCATTCTGTTACGCAGCTGGCACACTACTTGTGCATGCAACGGTCCATCTCCTCCAGCTCAAAAGTTCATAAGTCAGTGTAGAATGTTGTTACACAAAAAACACCTGAGTGGTCGCTGTCACGTGTTTGACAGCCCCTGAGATCTACTCTGTCTCATTCAGTTTCTTTTGTCACCGCCATCATTTGCCTTTGCTAGGTCTCCAAGTACTGATCGGCATGCTCTGCTACACCATAAAGTGTGGTTACCTTTTTTTTAGGCTGTTACTGCAGCAGAGTTTTTCCATGACCATGCAGTCACGTACGCCTTCATATATTCTTCCTACCTTCGCCATCTCCATCCATCTTTCAAAATAATTTGACAAGCGACACACAAGCTGCTTTGCTGTTTCTGTATTCTCTGGCTTGCAGCCGCGAAATCGCTCCTGGAAACCTTTAACCTTCAGCATAAATTTTTGCAACGGTGTCTTTTTCGCCTTGCATAGTCTATGGAGTCATTGGCAGGCATTCAGCTCAACACATTTGTCTCGTCCTATCAAACAAAGAGTCAGTGCTGTTGTCCACTCCCCTATTTCCCAACCTTGACCCCTTGTAATCCACTCAAGTTTATGTAAATAAGCATCCAAGTCGTCACGTCTTTCATTGAACAGAACCATCAACTTCCTCAGACATATGCGGGTAGAGGATGCTGATATGACACTCTGGTCATCTTGCGGAACATTGTTTTGTTGCTCCAAGCTCAGCTTGAATCCAAGCACTTCCTTGCTTTGAAACTTGAGTTTCTTTTTCTTAATGTGCTCTTATTGCACATTTTTGTCATTCCAACCTCCTTTGCTACTGCAAACTAACATTTCCAACCATCTATGCCCTCCACGAGTATCAAGTGTTTAGGCAGGAAAAGAAAATGATCCTCGAATCTTCTGCTCCTGACAGTTCCCGGCCCTGGCAGGCTCTCCAATTGTTTTGTCCTGGATCTCGGAGGCACTTGCTATTGCCGATGGAGTGAGACTTTGGGCAGCCCAGCAAATAACAACCAAGGAAAAACTGAACGCTCAGTAAATAAACAACAGTGGAAAAACCTACAAACACTGCTAACAGGATCCCCAAAAGTAAATTGACATTAAAGTAATCGGTTCTTAATATATCCAGCTATAGTCATAACTTTAGCCTGGCCGCTTCAGTCCTCGCACTCTGGCTGTAGCCCGACCCAAATCGAACCCTCTTACTTGAATTCTTTGATCGTTGTATGTTCAACCGTCGTTGTGTTGGGCCCACGGCCGATGTAGCCAACTATCTTATTCAATCGTCGCTCTGACGCATAATTGACAGCCGCGCTGGCGTAAGCTTTTACTATTCACCGTTGGTGACGTGGCAATATGCCCTCGTCGATTCGGCCTATTATGATGCTGGCCTCCGCTTGATGTGATGACGTGGTGTTCCAGGGATTGGTGCTGGCTGACGTTTGAAGCAAGTCTGCTGTGGATGCATCTGAAACTGCTGCAAGGGGCTGCAGTCCCTCCAAGGAGCGTCACCCAAGCGTTGCCCAGGTCACTGGTCGAGTCGTGGTGTGCAAGCGTTGTGGCCTCTGGAACCGAACGCTCGGTGCTCTCGTCGACAGAGTGTAGCTGCCAATGCGGCCTTCTTTTATGGCATGTGTCACACACATCTAGTCGTGTGCTACTCTATGCACGCCCATGTGCCTTTCCCACGTGCTTCTCCTCTTACTTCGTTGTCTTCGTCCATATGACAGCCGCAAACTAAAATTTATCTTACCTATGATATTTTACCCTGTAATTTGCATTGCTCAAAAACTGCTGCAGAACTCTCCTTTTACTGTTCCAAAGCAGCTCCAAAACTGCATTATTACTCTTTGAGCTGCTCCAAGAGACTGAAGCCTGGTTCTACCCCTGCATAAGTTTTATTAGCTTTCTTGCTTTTGCCTGTTGCATGAGGTATTTTGCACACCTTTGATTGTGCCACAGTCTGTGATAGTGGATGCAAAATTGTTGGGAGACTGAGTGAGGACTCGTGTGATGCGTTCACCTGACGCATCGCACGAGTCCTCGCTTAAGTCGCTTAAACATCATTACAAGCTGTTGATGGTCTTGTGTGAAGCTTTTTGACAGCATAAAACTTATCTGTGTGCGGGCAGCCTCTTGTGCATATCATTCTGCTTGTGTTGCCTTTGAACATGAAGTGGTGACTTGTCATGAGTGTGTCAATTACTGAATTCTGGTCCCCTAAAAATGATACTGTCTCTTTAATTCTTCTTGGCTTGCAGACATGCAGCAGTGAAGTAGGGATCATTTTCTCCATCTGTGGTCAACAATGCCTTACACTAAAGGCACATCGAAGGCAGACAAGATTGGCCCACTCTAAAGCAACATTATCACTACATGCGAAACCAAAAGCACCCACAAATGCAAAACTTGCGAAAAGTCTTGGCATTGCAAGGTCTTGGCGTTGCACGTGCAAGACCTTGTGGCGAAGAGAAACCTGTCTCAAGTGCGATTCGTGCTGGGCTGCCTCCAAGCAGAATTCAGGCTCATCAGCACCGTGTCCCCACCGACACGCACTGACGACATCCTTGTCAGAATTTTTTCAGTGCGGTACATGCCTTGAGTGTACCGGGAATTAACAAGAACAAGTAGTGTTCTCAATGTTGCAAAGTGCTATGCAGCTTTATAGTTAACATAGACACATAGTTGCCTCGAGTGGCAACGACGAGTCTTTTTTTTGTTAATTGTTGGCGTAAAATGAAACTGCCTGTTTCTTGACGTTCACTGTTTACGATAAAACTTTCGACAGATGTTCTATTCAATACTCTGATATTTACCAAATGGTAGGACTGCAATCGATACAGCTCTTTAGAAATCAATTTTAAGCATTGGCAGCCGATCTCGGAATCATGTCTTTGAATGCACGCTACCCTGTGTTCGTGATTATCCTACCGCACTTCTTGTGGTAGTGGATGAAAGACAAATTGCAATTTTTGCATGTTCGAATAGTCTCATAATTGTATCAATCTTGTTTCTAAAGGTTGGCACGGCTTAAATAACTAATAACATTCTATAGTTATACTAGTGAGGGTAATGATAGAACATCGATTAGGCATTGCATGAAGCAGCTATTCATTTCTATTTCAAACATTACTTTTTTTTAATAACTAATGATTTTAAATCGCTTGTATTGCCCTAGCTGCTACTGGACTGTCAATATTGGAAAATGCCAGTACCCTTGTATGATGAAAATGTGCTGCGGTTATCCTTTTTAGCTTGAGCCTGGCATCAATGCTGCAAGCTATGGCTAATATAATGCAAAAGCATGGAGAGGCGTTTGTTTTTTCTGTTTCAAAAAAGATTTGCTTGGGGTTATTTTTTTTTCTGCAGGTTAGAATACTCCTGTTTCAGTTGTATTAAGCAGCTTTCTTCTGCCCCGTGATCATTGGTTTCATGGTATTTTTCTTCCAAACG